>SNQJ01S0200056.1:0-17010 GCA_010110895.2 Picea sitchensis | reverse complement strand
CACGTCAACTTTCCAAAACAAAAAGAAAGTTTTACATGAGTTTTCCTTCTACCTCACTCAAGTATTCTTTAATTCTATTGATCAATGTAGCTACTAAGATTGCATTGTTGAGAAGCCTCAGTGCCCTACCCTTGGATATTTAACAATAAATGGTAAAAAATTATTTGATTTGGATGAATCAATTTATACATTTGTTGTATTGAAGTGGGACAATGAGAATTATATTGTCTTTCATTTTGGTGGTATTTTTCACATGAATTGAATTTAAATTTGATCGAGAAATTTTGATGGTATGTAAATTAGATTCTAGATATATTGCATGCAATCTATCATAATAAGCTACACCTCTTTTTAATGGGGAAATAAAGGAGAGTCCTAAAAGCACAATGGTGGATGCAAAGACCCATCCCCAATGAATTATAGACAATGTTACACCTATCTGTATGCAGTGTTGGGAACATTTGAACACCTTTATTCATTGCAGGCACCACTGTTGTTTCCAAGGAGTAATATTTTGTAAAATCCTTGTGAACAATCTTACTTTGGAGCTAGATTTAATGGGGTCATTGAAGGTTTGAAATGGTTATGAGATATTGTTTTTAGTAGTCAAATCGATTTGGTAAAGCAAACAATGATCCTTCTCTAGTTGTTGAATTACCATAGAATAAGATGTTTTTATTAGGATAAATCATCTACGAAGTGACACTTTACTAAAGAAAATTACAATCTGGATTGGGTCAAAAAGTTGTGTTAATGTTTCAGTATGAGAGGTCAATTATCTAAGGAAAATGTCGACCTTATTAGTCCCTATCATTAGGCCATGGATTATAGTAATTTGTTCACCGTTTTTTCAACTAGTTTCACATGTAGTTCAAAATATTTTAATACAAAGTTTTAGCAAACTTTGATAAGTTTTGCAATATCATTTGGTTTTCATGCTAAGTTTAGGCCAAGTTCAGGTTTTGAGGTCTTACTTTCCTTTCAATTTTATCCTATTTTCATGTTTGAGGTCTTATTTGGCCTCTTCCCGAAGCACAATGCCACATTATTCACCAAAATATTAGGTTAACACACATATTTGTTGAGATCAAGTAATGCTAGAAATAAATATAGCATTACTTATGACATTAAATACTATTCTAAGATTTGAAAACTTACATTGTTTTTGCAACTCATATGCTATGGGACATTTGGGCTTTCATTGCCTCACATGTTATGGGACATTTGGGCTTTGGCCGCCTCAAAGCTCCAAAAAAATATTGCTCGACGAGTATATAGCTGGTAGCTCTAGGGTCTCGAATTCCTACCCTTCCTTCTAGCTGGTAGTGGGTAGAGGGTTCCATTGCACCCAATTTTCTTGCTCAAGTTTCCCTTTCACTCTTTCAAGTCAATCCCTTGCACGAAATCTCCTCAAGTGCACCTATCATGTGCCCTTCCTAGGATCCCTTTGATTATGGATGAGATGCCTTCCCTTATCTCTCCCAATCTCTCTGCCTATTAGCCAGGGATCAACTAGTTGGGAGGGAGGATGGATGAGGATCCAACTGGAAGGCGTGAGCGAACAAAGATTCATTCATATATTTTTCTTCTAGCTAGTATGAAAGACACATGCATACTCACTGGCTACTATTCCTACTCATTCATGGCTAGTCACAACTCTGATTTCTAGTGGAGATGGCTAGTTCATTGCTCCTACTCATGGTTAGTTCCTTACTCTACACCTCACTTCCTTGCAAATATTTTTTACAGGCAAGACCTCTATTAAACAGACCTTGCCACTATTAATAATTGTGCAATACATTTTCACATTTAGGTCATGGTTAAGAAACCCTCATTCTTGATCACATGACCCCACACCAATTCACTCACGAGGAGTTGATCCAATTCATCAAGTAGATCATAAAATAAAGATTCTAATTCATCTCGAGCTTCCTCTCTATCTATCTGAAGGTATTCTTCAAATGGAATAGCATGATCCAATTCCAGAGCTAGAGATCGTAGTTCTCAAAGGAGAAATTGAGACTCACTAGCGGGAAATGAAGTAGAACAGAGGGTTGGCTCGTTTCCTGGCACCATAAATTATTGTCTCCAAAGTGACGCAGTATGTTGAATTTCCATAGAATTATGAGAATGAAGGTGAATAATGTGATTCCATCTTTCAGCCTAGCTCCGATGCCAGTTCCTTTGGCGTATTGAAACCTATTGGGTGAACCACTGGTGAACTTTAGAAGATGCTTAGAATCCTTCTCGTTGATATGATGATCAGTCCCAAGGAATAACCACCTAATTGTCACACCTTAGGAAGTGACTTTGAAGCATCAGACAAGGTTGTTTTCTTAGTTTATCGGTGTAGCCGGGTTGTGTACCTTCCCTTTTCATGCATGAGTCCCTCCTTCCTGAGATTCACAAACCCTTTACCCCATTCTACTATTGCTTCAGGGAATAGGTAGTTTTCGTACCCCTTACCTCATGAAACAAAGAGTGCAACTCCTTTCCCAACATAATTGTGTGTGTGGTGTTGAGCCTCAAATGCTTATATGGAAGATGGACGATAAGAACATGGAGGCAATGCACACATTGACATGATTGCACGGAACAAAGCAGAGCAATCATCTTCCTTACCTTGGATATCAATGTAGTCATTGCATGTGGCAGATGCATGACTGAGCTATATCCCCTATAACCACATTGCCCACAAACATGAGGGAATATTTTCCAAGTGGTTTCATCTTGGCATAAATAGTCCACCATATTGTTTTAAAATTATATTTGTATTACTTTATTGTATTATAATGCTTTTACATTTGCCACATATGGACTAAATAAACCCTTTCTTATAGCATTTATTATGATAAAACACAAATCTTACAACACACTCTGACTGTAATGTGAATGTCAAATTTGTTCAAAGGATTGAATCCTTAATACAATAACATAGAAATCTTGAGGTGTGTAAATGTACAAAGAAATTCTTGGTGGAATGTGAAAGTCAAATTTGTTCAAAGGGTTGAATCCTTAATACAATAACATAAAAATCTTGAGGTGTGTAAATGTACAAAGAAATTCTGGGTGTGTTATGTTATTTTTTCACATTTGTTTATTACACACTCCAATAATCTCTATTTTATCCAATTTAACCAATTTCTTATAATCTTTTGGGAATTAATTTTCAACCTAGTACTCCCTACCAAAAAGAAAAAGTGAATCGGTCACAACAATTCAAGATACCTAAAATGAAGCCGAGGCTTCACATTATTCATTTCCATATAGACGATATTCGTGCATAACCCAATTTATTCAAGAGCCATAAGGCACCCGTCCTATGTGAAAAACAAGATTTTTCTTCATTCCAATTAGAGGCACTTTATGGATGTTCGCCAAAGAACAACAATGTCTAAATTTTGACAAGAAAAACAGTATTTTGAAGCATTTATAGAAATACCTAGCAATCTTAATTTCTTTATGGATGTTCGCCAAAGAACAATAATGTCTAAATTTTTAGAATGCAATTCAAAATTAATGCATAGGTAGGATGATTGAAATAGAATAAGCAATACCATCATTAGTATCATCATTTAACGTGTTTGAATGTGTCAGAATTGAAGGCATTGTGAATGGGTTAATGAAATATAAACGAAAGGGTAAACGATAAGTGAACAAGGAATACACATAGTACACATGGATGATTTTAAGGATGGAAATTTATTTTAAAATGTAGAAACCTTGGTGAATATTAGTAATCCTTCATATGTCAACTATAAATGTTTAGTGATAATTTTTTAAAAATATTCAAATTTCTAAGTATTTTATATAGTTTTTATAAAATTTTGGCGATTGTTAAGGTAAAATAATTTTATCCTATAGAATTTGGGCGAATCATTTTTAAAATAATGAATCTCGGTTTTGGAAAAACCATGAAAAATTAGCTCATGAGCGAAATTTAACCCCTAAAATCATCCTTAATAGTACATCCACAAAATATTAACCTCAATAATTGTTATTACAATCCTCCTACACTTACCGAATATTTTATCTTGATGAGAGAGCAATGGCCTTCCACTCATACCAATTCTACCGATCCAATCCCAATACTAATCGTGTTGATGCTCATGGAATCGATGCTTAGTCGATAGATTGATTGATGGATTGGAAACTAGGTTTGACAAGAAACTGAACGAAGCTCTGGTTTTAACAAGAATTTCGCTTGAGAACTGAGAATGTTGAATTAGCTAGAGATACCGTTGTTTTACACTCTGAGTGAAGAGGCTTCTTGAAAATCCTAGGAGCACACATAACTATGCGGATGGGAATACATCCACTATGGTATCCAAGTGGAGATGCATGAGGCATGTGGTGGGTCATGTGATTTTCCCCATGCCCAATGATGGACGCATGTGACACGTGAGGCATATGGTGGGCAGGTGATTTTCCCATGCCCAGTGATGGACGCATGTGATTGGTCCATTTTCCATGTGTTTGATATCTCACACACATGGAAAATGGACCAAACCCAAATGCAACTGTGTAAGACTCAACATAATTGCTGGAAGAGAAAGAACCAAAATTGTTGAAAGAGAGAGAACTAGAATTGTCGGAAGGCTTGGTTATGGAGCCAAATCAAACTTCGGTAGTATTTGCAAAGCCAAGTTTTCCACACTAATATGAACCTATACAATCAAAATCTAAGCCAGAGAAAGAATATGAAAATGATGGACAAACGTCAAGGAAAAAAACTAGAGAGTGGAGATCTCACACAGGAAAATAATCTACAATCTTATGTAGAAAACAAAAGAAAAAAATCACCTTGTGTGTTGGTATTGTAGATGGGATTATCTGTCACCTATAGGACAATGAAATATGCTTGAAATAAGGGAGACTTATTTTTAGATGTGGCGATATGTTCTCATTGTAAGCTAATGGCTTTTGGAATTATGTTTTATCTTTTGTTATAAGCCATGCTTTTATAACTATCGATAGTCAGTGCATATTGTAATTGCTTATGAGTTAGCTTTTTTTGACTTGCAATTAGTTGCTTGTGATTGCATATATATTTTTAAAGTTTTTAATTTTTTTTTATTAATTTTAACATTTTAAAAAATAAAAAAAATATTTTTTATTTTATAGATTTTGAAATTTTTAATTTTCTATTCGTTTAATACAATAATATGACTATTTTTATATGGTTTTAATATGTATTGTGAGATTAAAGTATTATTTAAAAAAAAATAAAAAAAATATAACAAAGTGCCACCTAACATCACTTTAATGAGTCATTTAATGTGATCATTCTTGATGTGAGAGATATCATTATTTTAATCCATTCTTGATGGACATTGTATAACTATTCTACATTTTTTCCCTTTTTGCCAGAATCCGACAACACAAATCTGCACTAAATCAATTTTTTTGTGGTTTAAATTGAATTTATGAATGCATAAATGGATTCAATGAGTTGAAAAACCTCTAGGGCACTCGGATTACACAGAATTAACCATTCAAATATGCAGATACAACAATTTATGGCCGGATTCAAGGAAATATCCCCGGAAAAGAACCAAAAGGTAGAACGTTTAGACTACGACTTCTTGATGTAAGAGATATCATTATTTTAATACATTCTTGATCTAAGAGATATCATTATTTTCATCCAGTTATGCCTTTATTATACTTTCCATTGTAATTGCTTTGTAGTCAATTTGCTTTAACTTTTAAATAATTTGTTATTTTTCACTTTCTGCCATAAAGTTTTCCAAAGTCTCCAAAAATTTATCTATTAAATTGAAAAATAAATTTGAAAATTTCTAAATATAAATTCATATTTTGTGATTGGTTGTTAACTATTATTAGACAATTTTTATGTGGTTTTACTCTTAATTGTCAGATTAAAAAAAATAAAATTACAAATTAAAAATTTAAAAATCAAACAGTGCGCCATGTATACTTAATAATTATGGCCATCAATACTTATTTGTACACATGCCACATCTATTAATGTCACTTCTACGAATTATTTTAGATATTAAATAAATATAGTAATGAGAGTTTGAAATATTATAATTTTAATATTTCAAACTCTTGTTACTATATTTATTTAATATCTAAAATAATTCATAGAAATGACATTAATAGATGTGGCATGTGTAAAAATAAGTATTGATGGTCATAATTAATAAGGACACATGACATGACAAACTGTTTGATTTTAATTTTTTTTTTTTTTTTTTTAATAAATCTCACAATTAAGTGTAAAACCACATAAAAATTGTCTAATCATTGTTAACAACCAATCACAATCACAGATAGAAATTTATATTTAGACAATTTAAAAATTATTTTTCAATTTAAAGAATAATCAATTTAAAAGGTAAATTTTTGAAGACTTTGGAAAACTTTATGGAATAAAGTGAAAAAATACAAATTATTTAAAAATCAAAGCACATTAACTACAAATTAATCCACTTTTCAAATTATTTTTTATAATATAAAATTTATGTGGATTATGAATAATAAATTCCTCTCAATAATTATGTTAATTGATATATCAAAATTTCATCATATACCTATGAGAGTGAACTTAGGTTTATAATATAATTAGATGTGAAAACCAAAAACATTTAACCATACTATACAAATTTGAATTACTTATATAACTTCATAACTCTAGAGGAAGTAGTGAAAAGTATTTTTTTTTTCAACAGAAAAATTGCTCTTTATATTAGGAAATATAAAAGGTGCACATGACAATAACGTCATAGTTCTTGCTTTCTTTGCTAGTCTTCATTCTTTACATATACAAAACAAAACCTTACATAGATAAGAATTATTGTCAAAGACTCTATACTTAGAGCTTGCAGAAAACAACTTTTCATAAATGCCTGAGAAAGGATTATCTCCCATGGATCTCAAAGAAGGAGTGGATCCAACTAAACTCCAAAAANGACCATGCTACAATAAAAATATGGAAGCAGTCCTAAAAAAAAACTCCAAAGATTTAAAAGACCAAAAGTACAACTAAGGAGTTAATAGAGCTTGAAACAATGAGATGGTCCTTCATTTCCATCTACCCAACAGTTGTAGATGATCTTTCCTTCTATGTTTGCCAGTGTTTTCTTCGAAAGGGAATATGCTTCCATGTTTATCTCCCTGAAGACATGAGTATAATGAATCTCTCTAAAAGAGTTCTTCAACTTATTTATTCTATCCATCCATCCCATCAAAGAGGAAATCTGTAACTTGCATTTATCCTTCAACCACTCTATAATAATCTTTGAATCTCCAATTACCTAGATAATTTCTATATTCATCCGCTCCACCAGGACAAGAGTCGCCCATGCTCCAAGCAATTTTGCCCTGGTATTTGTCCCAAATCCACAGTTGAAAGTCCACTTGTAGACCGTGTTAGCGCAAGTCTTTATCACTCCCCATGCTCCATATCTATGATCAGTTAGATCCGCATCTCCATCAAACCAACTCATTATGGGAGATAAGATACATGGATTCTGGAGTGAGCGAAGAGAAACCTTCTTCATAGTAGTCCCAGACGGAAGATAAGCTTTGGACTTACACACTATAGAAAGTAAATAAGGTTTGATTCCTTCAAAGAGAGTTTTATTTCACTCCAACCAGACGAACCGGTAGAGTATGGAAGGCAACACAATGTACACGGATTCTTTTCTAACCAATAATTCATAACACTCAAATAAATAACTGGCTTCCCAAACAGTCGATAAGTTTATCTCTTTTTTTATCCTAACCCAAACCTCCCGACATAAGCTACAAGAAACAAATAGGTGATACACAGATTCAACATCTTTTGAACACAAGTGACATTGATTAGGCCCTTGCCGTCCCTTTTTTTGCAAAGTGTCCCTAGTGAGTATTTTGTTCTCAAGGGATAACCAAGTAAATAATTTTATTTTTTTTGCCAAATCCCACTTCCACAGTTGTCTCCTCCAACCCCCAATAACATTCACCCACCTCTTCATAGCGAGAGCCATATATAGATTTTTTATAGTCATGCATCCAGATCTATCTCCCCCAGTCCAAATGAGTGTATCTTCTTGATTCTGTAACTGCACTCCTGCTCCACTAAGTGCCCTACAAAAAACATCCCATTCCACTGCCAGGTTCCCCCACAGACCAAGCTCCTCGTTGGTTTTCCAGTGATTCGAAAGATATCCTAGTCTGTTATCTCCCAAAGCTTGGTAGAGGTAGACCGCATGGTTTCTTTTCATTTCTGATAATATATGGAGAGATATAAAGGAAGAACACCCCAATCCAAAAATTCTATCCAATCCAATAAGTACCGAGTGCCTCGAACCTGGCCTCCAACTCAACGAGTGGTTTAACAAGTGAAAGGATTTCAGAAGGTTCTTCCAAGTCTAAGAGGTCGACGGAGTTGTGGTTGGGGTCAACCTTAGCCAGGTGAAAACATAACTGTGTGGGATGTATTTATCTTCGATGACCTTATTCCAAAATCCTTCCTTCATCAGGACACACCACAAAGAGTTTGTCGCCAAGGCATAATTGAAAAGATAAATATTTCTAATCCCCCAGCCTCCCATAAGTTTTGGTCTTGCAATAACTTCCCAGCTACAAAGATGGAAGTGCTTTTTCCCCTCATCGCCTAACCAAAGAAAATTAAACACAATTTTCCTTATTTTTTCCAAAATGGAGGCTGGGATGGCCGCCAAAGCCATCCAGTACACAGACTGTCCTTCAAGAACATATTTCACCAATGTAAAATGACCCCCCAGTGATAGCCATCTATTACACCACATCCCAATCATGTCTTCTATCTTTGAGAGGAGCCACCTCCAATCAACCGATTTATAAGCATATTCGTTTAAGAAATAGCCAAGATATCAAAAACCATTTACAAGTTCCTCAAAACTGTGAGGAAAAAATTATTTTAAAGTTTCTAATATCTCTCTATGGATTCCAGCATAGTAAAAAATAGACTTTGACCAATTAATCATTAGTTTGGAGGCTCTACATAAAATCAATAAAATATTTTTAATTTCAAGCCACTCATCAATAGAAGCTTTTGACATGATTAACACATCGTCCACAAAGAACAAATGAAGAATCTTGACAGACCTTTACACCACATAACTTCCCTTTGACATTTCCCTTCTTTAACAACAAGTTAATTCCTTCCATGATAAGAATGAATAACAAGGGTGAAAGGGGGAAACCATGTCTAAGCCCTCTGCCACTGTGGAACATTTGAGAGATCTCCCCATTTATCAAGACTGAAAAATTTGTGTTGGTCATGCAACTTAAGATCCAATTTGTAAAATTTATACTGAAGCTCGATTTAATAAGGGATATACGAAGAAAATCCCAGTTGATGCAGTCATAAGCTTTCTTAAGATCCAACTTTAAAATCATAGGTTTTGATTTTTTTACCTTAATGATATGCAAGCGTACTTGTGTTGTTCCTATAGCATCCAAGATCTGTCTACCTTTTAGAAATCCCAATTGTTCCTCCGACAGTGAGTGAGAGAGAATAGGCTTGATCCTATTTGCAATTACCTTTGAGATCAACTTGTAACAAATATTACACAATGTGATTGGTCTGTAAGCCCTGAAAGTCATGGGATTATTTACTTTAGGAATAGAGTAAAAAAAGTCACATTTAAAGACTTGTTCACTAAGCCACGAGTTCTGGAGTCCTCCACCATTTCTAACAAATCATGTGTTACTAAGTCAAAAAAATGGATAAAAATCTCAACAATCCACCCGTCGGGCCCCAGACTCTTGTCTTTGGCAAAAGACTTGAGAACCTCCCAAATTTCCACCTTCGTGCATGGGATGTCTAAAAACAAAACATCATCATCCTTCACAATATAGCCAAAAAGGCCTACAGTCTCCACTTGATCACTAATGCGCACTAAATCAGATTCCTCATAAAACATTTTGAAATAATTAACCGCTTCTTTTTTTATAGCTACCTGACCAGCATGAAGCTCTCTGCTCTCATCCCTAACCTCCCAAATGTGATTCATGTTCCTTCGGGAGCTTGCAAATTGATGAAATAATTTTGTGTTCCTATCTCCACTCTTTAACGAGACGACCCGACTTTTTAGTCGCCACTTCTCTTCTTCTGTTTGTAAAATTTTGTCACGCTCCGTCTCCAATGATTTTATTTGGGTTTCCCTACCATTGTTAAAAGTCTCCTGAGTCGAGTCCATAAATAAAACTTTCAACTGTCCCTCCAAACGATTAAGTGATTCTTCATGTTTTCTTTTAAAATCTTTTTCCCGTGCTTTTATATGAGTCTTTAAAACCTTCAGCTTATTGACAAACCTATGTTGTGCATCCCTTTCGACACTTAACACAGGGTCCTTCCATACTTCGCTCACTAAATATCTCACTTCTTCTTCTTGTAACCAATATGCATTGAACTTGAAATGATACGTTGTCGGGAGTGTGAGGCGATCAAGTCTTAAAAGAACATGTGTGTGGTCCGAAAAGTACGAGAATTCCACCCATGATTTATATCTGCTAACTCCCTCAATGAGATCTTCATCTACCAAGAAATGGTCCAACCTTTTAGATATACCCGTGTTTCCCCTTCTGCCATTTCTCCACGTTGGAACCAAAACATCTGGAGCAATGTCTACCAATCCATAATCAGTAAACAGTTCTTTAAAAAAGGTTGACAGGGGGTCCAAATGTGTTGTATCACCCCACATCTCCCCAACATCACAGGTAAGATTCAAGTCACCAACTAAAATCAAGTTTCGGCGAGCCAAAAGACCCCTGTCCACTACCTTTTCCCAGAATAATTTTCTATCCACACAAGGTCCATACACATTAAGCAAAGATATCGACATATTTAGCTCCAAACATGTACCTGTTAAAAGGATACCACCATATCACAAAAAAGGGAATACGTCAAACATTTTTGGGTCCCATGTTACTAATAATCCCCCTGAAGTACCTACATCACTAACAACACATGAGAGCCAGGTAGGATGAAAAGTATTCATAAAGGCCCGAGCCTTAAAATCCTCTACCATAGTTTCCTGCAGAAAAATAATGTCTGGTTTAGTCCTCCGAAGAAGTCTTTGAAGGGAGGCGTATTTCAGGATCCCCCCCACCCCTCTAACGTTTAAACAGAGCACGATCATGATTTTTCTCTCGCTATGGATTTCATGCCTCTAAGCGCCCCATTTTCAACAATGATAGGTAAGTGTGACTCATCAGGTAACAAATCCAGTTTCTCTTTCCTTTTCCTCGCACTTCGAGTTTTTATTGGAGAGATATCCAACCCAACTCCTTTGACCAAGTGTAGTCCTTCCCAAGGTTCACCCCCTTGGAACCCGACTGAACATAACCTCCTGTTGAATCAGACCTATGGTTATCTGTCCTCCCTTGGAAAGTTGGTAATTGAATCGGTGAAAGAGCCTCTTTGTACGAGGGTACAAGGGTCTCGGGCACATCCCCCAGGGTACTATCCCCCAAATCAGATTCTCTAAAACCTGGGTTTACATCAAGGTCAACTGGACCGTTCAGGAAAACATGATCCCCTCTCGGAGTTCCTAGTCCACCAGATGATACACAGGCTGAGATATTACCAACCTTCTCAGAGTCTAGAAGATGGTTGCTTTCACCCCGAGTGTCATCAAAGATCAAATGACTAGGATTCCCCCCTTCCCGAAGAATAGAGTTTGGGGTCGCTTTGGTAAATCCCATCAAAATTGGACAAGAATCAGGGATATACTTATTCCCCCCTTGCAATCCAAAAGAACCAGAGGAATCCAACACGTTTTCCCCCCAAGAAGTTAAAGAATAATAAAGCGTAGGGAAAATTGATTTAAGCTTACCTGTAATCATTTCCAAGTGTGCCGACTGGATAGGTTCTAAGAAATCATCATAGCTCAAACTATACCTACACGATTCCACACACAACGAATCCACTCGTGTAACACCCTGTTTCCCCCAGTCTGTAAATATAACTATATTGGCCATGAAATATGACAAACTTGAAGGTGTGAACGTTTGTTTTGATGGACCTTTGTATAAAAGGTCAATAAATGTAAATTATGTTATGAATATGTGTTACATGACTACTGAGAGGGGAATGTGCTAAAAGAGATCACGATGGCTAATGAAAGGTGGTGGAGGGGACCTGGAATGGTTGCGTTAACTTCCACCGAGCCAGTACCATAATAGTTTTTACTTGCTCAAAGACCAAAGCAACTCTTTGACCCTGGAATGAATTTCCTGTCAGATTGGTAGGTGGGGAGGCTCCTCAAGAGTTAATGAGGGGATGGGGGTGAACCACCGATCCATAAAATCTCTAAGACCTGACCACGGATGGGGAAATTCGCGCCACACACAATCTTGCAGAAATAAAGGCAAGAGAGGAAGTGTGGTAAAGGGTAGAGAGAGAAAGCACGCGCGACAAGGATTGCGGAAGAGAACTGGAGAAACGCTGGAAACATAGGGAGTTCTGAACATAGGAGAAGGAGAGTAACCTTCGTCCTAGATTATTTTTCTGTATCAGGAGAAGGAGAGTAACCTTCGTCCTTAACTTCCGTTGAGATGGAAGTAAGAGATTGAATCTCAGAGCATCGTGGTCTAGCTCCGGGGTGTCTAGTGGTAAATTTGTTTGGAGTCACTGAGCCTATGGTTGGGTGGAAACGAGCACCCCTATCAACAGTTGCATCATGCCTGGTGGATCTGATAAGTGTTTTATGCCTTGTATTTTGAATTGAATATCATGAATACACACTCATGTTTATACGCCCATAATGATTTTTGTGTGGAATGATTTCCTGGTGTTTTAAACTGGAAATAATGGATGCATGTCCCCTCTCAGCAGTTGCATCATGCCTGGTGGATCTGATAAGTGTTTTATGCCTTGTATTTTGAATTGAATATCATGAACACACACTCATGTTTATACGCCCATAATGATTTCTGTGTGGAATGATTGCCTGGTGTTTTAGACTGGAAATAATGGATGCATGTGTATACTTACATGCCATAGTTGGTTTCTGTACAAATGATTAAGTCTGGGGCATGAGTTACTCCACCGAGAATCGTCTTGTTTGCTTAATTCTCGTAATATTCTAGGAAGGCTCCTCGAGAGCACTCTTCCCCGAGAATTACCCCATAAACCTTGGAACCGTACCGAACCTTTACCCATAGACTCAACTAAGATCAGGGACAATTGCCCAAGAACCGTCTGAAGGTTCATGCGATCCGGGTCTGGAAACCTTATGCAAGAAATAGTATCTCTCTAAGGTCTCAGAGTCGTGGGAGTTTGAAGCTCTGAGAGGTTGATTTTCGTGATTCAAGCTCAGAAATGATTGAGAGTCCAATTATCGAAAGGGAGTATTCCGTCGTTTAGTAGACGAACAGTTGGGATCCTTTCATAAATACCCCATATCTGTCAGGACCAATGGATCTAGAGGAGGAGTGCAGGCGTTAATGCCTCGACCCCTTCAGCCTTCGTAAGTAGCAATGGGGTCCAGGACCATAGGTCCAAGGATCTATTAGAGTTCTATTGATCGTCGATCTTAACCTTGGCATAGGTAGGAGAATGGACTCTGCAAAGTCCTGAAAGTTCAGAAGAAATCAGAACTGTCCATCGGCAGAGGACACGTGGCAGTCGGGTAACATTTCATTGACTCGCGACTTGGAGTGGTCAAAGGGTAGGATCGTACAAACTCACGATTCGCAAAATCACGACATGATCGTGGTCGTTGATCCATGAGTGATCTAGGCCGTCGGTTTAAGAGTGAAAGAGTTTTGACGTTTCGGTGACCGAGAGACCAAAGGGAAAGACCCCTCGGTTTCGTAAGTCGCAAAATCCTGGTATACGAAACCCCGATGCGCTCTGTGGATTATCCCTAGGTCATAGGACAAGGTCATGTGGTAGAAGGAGGAGGTAGGCACTAGCAGTTGGCTAAGGGTCTAACTCGGGGATCGACATTTTGGGACCCGAGAGTTAAAGGAAATGAGAAGTCAAGGGATGCGAAGTTCCGACAAGTTTGAAGACTCAGCCCCTGGTCGTGTTGAGCGGTCACATGGGCGGAGGGTTTAGATAGGTGTTACGGTACTTGGGATTTTGGGGAACAGAGAGTCAGAGTTGGCTCGCGTTCATAATCCCAATATGCGAAATTGCGATACGATCATAGTCGTTGATCGAGGAGATAACACAAGACCATAGATATGATTTCTTGGGAGGGAACCGAAGGTCGGGAGTTCGAGAGTGAGAGTCTGGATGGCTTCACATCCTGAAAGTCCCGAAATGCGAAGCATCTCTCATAAGCACACAGTCATACCTTGTGGTCGTATGGGGAAACCTCACGTCTTATGTGGGTTTATGTAGTCAGGGTTCAATGAGGTCTGCGGATTTGTTAGCAGGACACTGGTAGGGAGTCGAAGAGTTGATTTAGCTAGAAAGCGAGAATATAATTTTATTTTTTTTTATTCACGCCCATCATGGGGGTGTTACAAATTGGTATCATAGCATGGTAACAACACTTGGCCTACTTGGGCTCATGAACGAGTTGCGCAGAAACTCCATTTGAAGTACTCTTAAAANAAAGTCGAAGTTAAGAATGAAATTCCTATTGTGTGTATGCATTTAGGAAATATGAATTATGTGCTGGTTGTGAATGAATATAGTGTTGACTAACAACAAGTGTTTTTGCCTGCACACAAGCGAACGATCAACCATGAGAAACTGTAGACGTATAGAATGGTGACACGCCACGAAGTGGGGTATGGATCCCACAATAGAGACAGAGAGTATGACGAAAGGAGGGCGGTAGAGGCCCCTCCAGATCTAGCTGAGACTATGAGGAGCCTCATGGTCGAACTACAGAGCTGCAAGGCCGACAATGAGAGGTTGATAAAAGAGAAAGAGAAGCAAACGTAAATTAATGCAGTCTTGCTGTAGAGTTTATCCAACATACAAATACAATTGCAGCATGGACTTGATACCAGTCACACAGACCGACGACAGACAAAGAGGAGTCGAAGTCCACCTGAGATATGAAAACGTGGACTTTTAAGTGGCCACACTGGGAAGAGCACCTTGAGAAAGGTCCATCCCACAGATAAGGGACAAGTGTCAG
Organism: Picea sitchensis; assembly: GCA_010110895.2. NCBI lineage: Eukaryota > Viridiplantae > Streptophyta > Pinopsida > Pinales > Pinaceae > Picea > Picea sitchensis. The sequence goes on along the minus strand of SNQJ01S0200056.1, from coordinate 1,909 downwards.
ACGATTCCTCTGGAAAGGAAACTGGCGACTTAGAGGGATCGTCTAGTAGCAGAACTAGTCCACATTCTCGAAGGAAACGGAAGAAACGAAAAAATTCCAAAAAATTATAACCTCGAAGAATTCAAGAAGGCCAAACCACCCTCTTTCGATGGTGAGATAAAGAGGGGAGAGGAAGCGGAGGCCTGGCTTCTTGGACTAAAGAAGTATTTCAGAGTCCATGAATTCTCAGAAAACTTGAAGGCCCGAGTAGCCACTTTCAACCTGAATGGGAAAGCTTCCATTTGGTGGGAGGACCTTAAGAATGTGAAAGGGATTCATGNCTTGGGAACGGTTTGAAAAATACTTTAGGAAGAAGTATATGTCAGAAAAATATTTTGTCGAAAAGACTAAAGAGTTTTATGAACTCAAGCTGGGGCAACTCACCATAGAGGAATATGTCAGTAGATTCTTGGAGTTGCTGAGGTACGTACCCTATATAAAATAAGAAAAAGAAAAGGTGCAACGATTCATCAATGGACTACCTAAGGACTGTCAGAACAGGATTGAGTTTGACAAGCCAAAGACCCTAGAAGACACTATTCGAAAGGCAAGATATTGTTATGAACATCTTGGGCATCGGACAGAACCTCGCGAAGGCTGGAAGTAGAAGAATAGTTCAGAATTCCAGAAAAAGGGGTTTAAATTCCCAAGATTTAAAAACTATAAGAAGGACTCAAGGATGAGCTTCCTAACCCGAAGTGTACACCAACATAATTTCCCCTCCCAGAGCGGAAATAAACCTTTTGGACCTACCCTAGGAAAGATTGATAACCCAAAGAAAGAACCTTGAAATGTTGGGGTTGTGGAGAAGAACATCTACTAAGGGACTGCCCACACCGACAACAGAACAATCAAAGAATTTACAACGTCCAAGAAGCTACCACCGTCAATGATGTGGCCAGGAGTATGCCACAAATTTATGTAGTCGTGGATAATAAACAAGCTAACCACCAAGCTTCAGTGGTGGAGATGGACGGTATGATCACCAACCATCTAGTGTCTATTCTAATTGACCCTGGTTCAAATTTGAGTTACATATCTCCTCAGGCTATTGATAAGTGTAAATTACAACCACATAAACATGCCAAGCCATGGTTGGTATAGTTAGCCATTGGCACCAAAAGAAAGGTAGCAGAGGTTATACCATCTTTCCAATTCACTATGGGTGAATTCCCCACCCAAGCAACCCTTAACATACTACCCCTAGGATCGTATGACCTGTTGATTGGTATGGACTGGTTAGCCACATACAAATCCATACTGGACTATTAACATACAACCTTAGAATTTATAAGTGAAGAAGGAAGAAGGATAACCCTTCAAGGGATCCAAAAACCTGTCTCGGTGAGATGAATATCAGCCCTTCAAATGAGAAAGTATTGCAGAAAGAGATGTCCACTATATGCGATATAGGTGTTGGAATCAACTAAAGATGACAAACCAAGCCTCGAAGACCACCCCACACTAAGAGAATATAGAGATGTATTTCTAGAAGAGGTACTGGGTCTACCTCCGAGAAGGGACATTGACTTCTCGATAGAACTTGCACCAGGAGCAATGCTAGTGTCTAGGACACCCTACAGGATGAGCACACCCAAGCTAGTTGAGCTTAAACTACAACTAAAAGAAATGATGGACAAAGTCTATATCCGGCCCAGCGTGTCCCCATGGGGAGCACCAGTCCTATTTGTGAAGAAGAAAGATGGTACCCTCCGACTATGCATAGACTATAGATAGCTCAATAAGGTAACCATAAAGAACAAGTACCCCTTACCCCGGATCAATGATTTGTTCGATCAATTGGGAGGTGCTTCCATCTTCTCAAAGATTGACTTGAGATCTAGATACCATCAAGTCCGAATCAAGGGTG
>SNQJ01S0200055.1:1447-14170 GCA_010110895.2 Picea sitchensis | reverse complement strand
AGAGCTCATTCTTCAGACTCATAACTTGTCCAATGTTTTTGAATGAGAAGAGATTTGTTAGGGCATCGTACATCTTCTTCAATGAGTCAAGATGGGAGATGTAGGGTATCAAGTGGTATTTTTATAGAATCCACTATGATACTCATGGCATTGATGTCAACATCTTTGAACTTCTCCATATCTGCAACGCTCTGCGGTTCCTTCTCTTCTCCTTCTTCAAACTCTGGCTTCACGATCTTTCCTTTCACAATATCCAGTACTTTATTCTTAGCAAGGATCAGGTCAATCCTTATCTTCCATGATCTAAAGTTAGAGGCTCCATATAACTTGTTCTCAGACTTCATAGAGTTCGTCATGGTTGCTTGACTTGGTCAAACCCTAGATTTGACCAGAAATCCAAACTTCATGTCTTGGCCTTCTGAGAGTACCAGGAGATGCGTTGGGCTAGGGTGCATTGTTCTATCTGGAGATTAGGTCAATATCGTCACTTAAGGTGCCTTGAAAAGAGGTTTAGGGTTTCTGCAACTGCTTCTTCTAGTAACCCTAGCTGCAGTGCTTTTGGAAACTGCTCCTGCTAGTAACCCTAGCGACAGTTCCTCAACGAGCTCAATGTCTAGCAGCTATGTTTCCTTCCAGCGTTTTAGGCTGACTGAAGGGGTGTGGGCCCATAACCTCTTAGAATATAGAATATGGTGTGCTTGTTTTACCATTGACGATACCCTTATCACCCAACCATAGGTCGAAGCCTCCCTCCGAGCACCTTAACCTTGACTGAGAATTCCTCCAGAAGCAAACCCTAGGCTAGATATCCAAACAAAGAGTAGCACACCTTTCCACAAGGATAGTGCATCACAAAAAGATGATCAGATAGTCCAAACCCTAGCCAAGAGATAGTCAAACCAACACCCAAACTGCTAGCTGTAGTTGCTTCTTTTGCATCTCTCCTCCACACATGTGCACCAAACTGGGAATTGTTGTGCGTAGAACTAGCTCTGTCTGCAACTGCTGAGATGTGACAAATGAGAACTGGCACCCTGTATTTATAGTGATTATGCTAGTTTTGTTGGGGCCGACTTCTCCTTCTGGATAAGTGTTTGTTCAGTATATTATTATTATTTATGGCCGACTTCTTCTCTTGGACGCTAATAACCTAATATAAATTATCTTCTTGAGCTGACAAGGCTTCTAGGGTTATTAGCCAACTCATTAGGGCTTATTTTTCTTCTCGGAGTCTTCTATTCTCGTCAGGTTCACATGTGGAGGTAAATACCTCCCGCAGCTACCATAATATTAACAGTATCAGACTTGAAGTTGAGAGAATTTGTGTGACGTGGCCTGACCTAGGAGGCTGTGGACGTTACCAAAAAAAAGACTTTGGGTCCTAACCACACCCTTATTTGGGACTTATCACAGTAGACTCCTTGTGTGACATTGATCATTGTGGTATCACTGTCAAGTAAGCCTTTTTTTTCAAGTGGACCCACTTGCCCCATTACCTTTTTTATATCTCAATAGCACCATAAAGCCACTATGATCACATTGATACCACTCTCAAGTGAGCCTTTTTGTGTTGACCTACTCACCCCATTACATATTTTCTATCTCCATACCCCTAAAAAGTAGCATTGATCACATTGGTACCACTCTCCAATAACCTTTTTCTTATGAACCCCCATCCTTATGTCTACCAGAAACCGCGATGTCACCAATTGTATGGCTCACTTGGAAACTGTGTGTGGAATTGCAACACCAACTAGCTCATTTTCAATATTTTACAGAGAAAAAATTTGCTTTAGTTAATGTCAATCTCAACAAACTGGACTTAGTCCCCAAATAGCTATTCAAACACATTACTCTATTCAAGGCACAATCATCCCAACCAGAGGAAGTTGAATCATCCAAGCCCATGGGGCCTTACTCTAACCCATCTTTTCATGATCTGGGACCCCCTAAAGTGGTTCTAAACCAATTTAATGAATTTTACCCCACAAGTTGGGTCACTTAGATGGAACACTATTTTTCCCTACATGATCTGTATTTAGGAGCGGAACAAACTGATTAACAGACTGAATGTAATAAACATAGAGATATGAAGAACAACACAAATATATATTCTATTGAATAAATGAAATAGGTTGAAACTATAAAACTGCATAAGTAAAACACTTGCTCAAATGGTGGTATCTATCTCTGAGAAGAGATGTGGCTACTACATGCATCTATCTGAGAAGAATGATTACAATGAGGCTCCAGAGGCCTTTTTAACATTAATCATGAATTCCAAAACCCTAGACATCCAAAAACCTAACCCTAGGAGATGAAACGCCAAATGTTATGTGGGCCCCTATGGGTAAGTTGGTACCTTAACTTCCCAGGGTCATAAATTTTTCATATGACCTCCATTTCAGGCGTGTGATAGCATGTTGAAAATTTCTTTTCGAGAACTACATTACACCGTTAATACAGAAAGATGTGATGACATGAAAACATAAAAAATAATCTAGTTGGATTAGGTGGGAGGCCACCGATATCCACCTAGAAGATGTGTAGGGCTTCAGATAACCCAAAAAGTGTAGAACCCACAATTACAAAGAAGTACAAAAGAACGTGCTAAACTAAAAACTGTCAAGAGGAGCCAGTTAGAATAGGTGGGTGGCCACCAATATCCACCTGGATCAGTCCTCCCCCCTTAGGAAGAAATGGTCTCCATTACATTGAGTTCCCCCATCAGGTGAGGAAACTTCTACTAAATTTGGCCCTGGGTGAGCCACTTTCCTTGTTGGAGGAGTTGCCCTTCCTTGACAACCCGATAAAGATGGATCCTCTATTGGCAAGTTCCCTTGACCTGTGTGTCCACTATCTGATCAGTAGATGCATGTTTCATGCAATCAGGGTTGAGCTTTGTTGGTGTCATCTGTTCTGCGATCTCTGAGGTGTCCAATAATGGTGGAAAATATGGCCAAAGGAGGTCCACATTGAACACTGGGTGCAAGCCAAGGAAGGGAGGAGTGTTAAGCTCAAATTCATTGCTACCAAAAACCTTGGTGATAGTGTAAGGCCCACAGAGAAGTGTGCAGAGCTTCCGATGGGGCCCTGTAAGACACTCTTTCTGCAAATGTAACTAGACCTTGTATCCAACCTGAAATTGGTGCGGTACCCTGTGTTGATAATTGCGTTGCTTTTACTTAACATTGTCTTTTTGCAAAATCTCATGGACGTGTTGGCGGATGTGTTGAATCCGCTCAATGAATCTGGTGGCTTTGTTGGCCTCAGAATGAACATGTGAAGAGTCTGTCTGTGTGGTTGCAAGAGGTAGTGCACCATCAATGTGACCAAAGGGTTGGAATCCCAGCCCCACCTGTTGTAACTTTGCTACACATAAGGGAGACTCTCATCCCATGTACACAAATGCTTAGAGTTGTACATGCGCAGGATTTGCACAATCATCTGATTGTCGACCTTTGTTTGGCTGTCTATTTGGGGGTGGAAAGCAGTGGATTTAGTGAGCTTGGTGTCCAACAATGACCAGAGACTTGACCAAATGTGTTGATGAATCTGCTGTCCCAATTGGAGATGATGGTCTGTGTATCCCAAAATGGAACCACACTCATTTGAAGAAGAGCTTGGTAGTATCAGCCACTGTAATTTTCTTTTTGCAGGTTGTGAGGATGGCCATCTTTGAAAACCGATCAATGACCAAAAATACACAATCATTGCCTTGCTTGGTGGACGAAAGGCTAGACATGTAATCCATCGAGATGGATTCCCAAGGCTTCTCGGGGGTAGGAAGAAGGTTGTATAAGCCTTGCTTATTGATGGCTAGATTGGAAATGGCACAGGTAGTGCAAGATATGATATACTTGTTGACATCCTGTCGAAGTTTTGGCCAATAAAAATGTTTTTGTAGAATGACCACAATTTTCTCCATGTCAAAATGTCCCACCATTCGATTGTGGTGGGCTTCCCAAATTAGCTTTGCATGCTCGCTTGCAAGAACACATAGATGTCCTAGATGGCATAACAATCTGTCCTGAATGTGAAAATCAGTGACATTCACGCCTGTACCCAAGAGATGATGTAACACCCCCACGATGGGCGTGAATAAAAATAAAAATTTTATATTCTCGTTTTCGAGCAAAATCAACTCTTCGACTCCCTACCGAGGTCCTGCTAAAAAATCCACAGACCTCATTGAAACCGGATTGCGCAAACCCACATAAAACGCGAGCTTTCCCCATACGACCACAAGGTATGACCGTGTGCTTATGAGAGATGCTTCACATTTCGGGACTTTCAGGATGCGAAGCCACCCAAACTCTCACTCCCGAACTCCTGACCTCCAATTCCCTCCCAAGAAATCAAATCTATGGTCCTGTGCTATCCCCTTGATCAACGACTGTGATCGTATCAAAATTTCACGTATTGGGATAATGAACGCGAGGCAGCTCTGACTATCCGTTCCCCGAAATCTTGATTCCCGTAACACCTATCTAAACCCTCCACCCATGTGACCGCTCAGCACGACCAGGGGCTGAGTCTTCGAGCTCGGTGGGACTTTGCGTCCCTCGACTTCTCATTTCCTTGAACTCTCGGGTCCCGAAATGATGATCCCCAAGTTAGACCCTTAGCCAACTGCTAGCGCCTACCTCCTCCTTCTACCACATGACCCTGTCCTATGACCTAGGGCCAATCCACAAAGCACATCGGGGTTTCGTATACTGGGATTTCACATCTTACGAAACTGAGGGGTCTTTCCCTTTGGTCTCCTGGTCGTCGAAACGTCGAAACTCGTTCACGCTTAAACTGAAAACCTAGATCATTCCTGGATCAACGACCACGATCACATCGCGATTTCACGAATCGTGAGTTTGTGCGGTCCCACCCTTTGACCACTCCAAGTTGCGAGTCAGAAAAATGCTACCCGACCGCCACGTGTCCTCTGCTGGTGGATGGTTCCGATTTATTTGGGACTTTTAGGACTTTTCCGAGTCCATTCTCCTGCTTATGCCAAGGTTAAGATCGATGGTCAATAAAACTTTGACAGATCCTTGGATCTACGGTCCTGGACCCCATCGCTACTTGTGAAGGCTGAAGGGGTCAAGGCATTAATGCCTATGCTCCTCCTCTAGATCCATTGGTCCTAACATATCTGGGGTATTTCCGAAAGGATCTCGACCGTTCGTCTACTAAACGACAGAATACTCCCTTTCGATAATTGGACTCGCTATCCTTTCTGAGCTTGAATCATGAAATTCAACCTCTCGGAGGTTCAAACTCCCATGACTCTGAGACCTTAGAGAGCTACTCTTTCTTGCATAAGGTTTCCAGACCCGGATCGCATGAACCTTCAGACGGTTCTTGGGAAATTGTCCCTGATCTTAGTCGAGTCTCTAGGTAAAGGTTCGGTACGGTTCCAAGGTTTATGGGGTAATTCTCGGGGAAGAGTGCTCTCGAGGAGCCTTCCTAGAATATTACGAGAATCAAGCAAACAAGACGATTCTTGGTGGAGCGAACTCATGCCCCAGACTTAATCATTTGTACAGAAACCAACTATAGCATGTAAGTATACNTCATTCCACACAGAAATCATTATGGGCGTATAAACATGAGCATGTATTCATGATATTCAATTCAAAATACAAGGCATAAAACACTTATCAGATTGACCAAGCGTGATGCAACTGCTGAGAGAGGTTCTCATTTCCACCGAACCGTAGGCTCAGTGACTCCAAACGGATTTACCACTAGCCACCCCTAAGCTAGACCACGATGCTCTGAGATTCAATCTCTTACTTCTAACTCAATGAAAGTCAAGGACGAAGGTTACTCTCCTTCTCATGATACAGAAAAATAATTCAAGACAAAGGTTACTCTCCTTCTCCTATGTTCATAACTCCCTGTGTCTCCAGAGTTTCTCTAGTTCTCTTCCGCGATCCCTGTCGCACGCTCTCTCTCTACCCTTTACCACACTTCCTCTCTTGCCTTTTTCTCTGCAAGATTGTGTGTGGAGAAAATTTACCCATCCGTGGTCAGGTCTGAGAGATTTTACAGATGTGCAATTCACCCCCATCCCCTCATTAACTCTTGAGGAGCCTCCCCACCTACCAATCTGACGGGAAATTCATTCCAGGGTTAGAGAGTTGCTTTGGTATTCAAGAAAGTAAAAACCAGTATGGTACTGGCTCGGTGGAAGTTAACACAACCATTCTAGGTCCCTTCCACCACCTTTCATTAGCCATCGTGGTCTCTTTTAGCACATCCCCCTCTCAGCAGTCATGTAACACATATTCATAACATAATTTACATTTATTGACCTTTTATACAAAGGTCCATCAAAACAAACATTCACACCTTCAAGTTTGCCATAGTTCCCGGCCAATATAGTTATATTTACAGACTGGGGGAAACAAGTTGTTACAGCTGATAGGTGGTGGTGAAGTATGGATCTTGCTGATAAAGTTGGGGCCATTCATATGCCTCATGTCCATAGGAATGGAGCACAGTGGTGAGTGCAACCATGGGAGGTCGACTGAGGTAGTCAACGACATAATTTGTGCTCCCTGTCCTATACTTGATGTTGATATGGAACTACTGCAGGTAGGTGGACCACTTCTAATGGCAGTCATTCTACAACTTCCCCTGTGTCTGTATGAACTGTAGAGGCTTGTGATCAATGTGGATGATTATCTCCTTTCCCATAATGTAATGTTTCCATTGAAAACAGGCTTGTACAATGGAATACATTTCCTTGTCATAGGTGGGGTATTTCCGGACAGTATCTGAGAGTGTCTCACTATGGTATGCCACTAGATGACCGTGATGAGTGAGAACTGTGCCTACAACATATTCAGATACATCAGTCTCAATATCGAACAGTTGTTGTAGATTGGGAAAGGAGATTACTGGAGTTGACCACAATAGATGCTTCAGCTCATCAAATGCTCATTTTTGTTCCTTCTCCCACACAAAATTTTCCCTATCGCAACCCTTGGTCATTTGGCTGAGGGCCATGCAATATGGGAGAATCCCCACACGAATCATCGGTAGAATTTGTCAAGTCCCAAGAAGATTCGAAGCTCAGTTAGTGTGGTCAGAGATGGTCAGTCATGGATGACTTGGATCTTAGTTGGATCAACATGTACCCCATGCTCATAAACAATGTATCCCAAGTATTGGACCATGTTCATGCCAAAGGAATATTTTTCCAAGTTTGCATATAGCTTGTGTTGCCGCAGAGTGCTCAAAACCTGTTGAATATGCCGCATGTGCTCCTCCCAAATTCTTTTGAAGATGAGGATGTCATCCAAATATACCACCACACAAGAGTTGGTGAAGGGTCTCAATACATTTGTTAAGCCAAAGGGCATGACCAACCATTCAAAGAGACCTTCTTTAGATTTGAAAGTTGTCTTCCATACATCAGTTGGTTCGATGGGAACCTAGTGGTAGCCAAAATTTAGGTCAATATCGTGCAAGAAATTTTCCCCCTTGAGTTGGTCAAGAAGCTCATCAATCCTAGAAATTGAGTACCAGTTCCTGATTGTGATTTTGTTTAATGCTTTTTAATCAATGCAAAGTCTCCAGGTCCTGTCCTTCTTCTGCACTAGTACAATCGGGCTTCTGCAAGGGGATGAGATGGTTCTAATGTGCCCCTTTTGAAGAAGCTCTTTGATTTGACGCTTGATTTTGTCATTTTCCATTAGCGAGCGATGATAGACTGGTCCATTAGGCAGAGGTGCACCTGGGGTTATATCAATTGAGTGTTTGACTAGGAAGTGCGTCGGTACCCCGGTGGGTGAGGAAAATATGTCTCTGTACTCTTCCACGATCCCATCCACTTGCTTCTGTTGTAAAGAGAGGCTGTGTGTAGAGGCCACGGATGTGGCGGCGACCTTTTTCTCACTGTGAGCATGGATCACAAAGAAGATGAACTTATCGGTTTGTGAAATGACCTTACTGCATTGCTTAGCAAAGATTAAAGAAATAGCAGTAGGTGGGGCTACCTCTGGTATCATGTACAATTGTCTACCCAAAGTAATAATAACACTGTGAGGTCTAGACTCATACACAACATGACGTTTCCACAAATATGGTTGTCCTAAAAGAACATCACAAACCTCAAGGGGAGCAATATCACACAATACCTCGTCTTTGAAAGGCTTGATGTTGTAGACTAGACGAGACTGTTGGATGACACGAAGATCTCTTCCTTGGTGAAGCCAACCAATCGTGTAGGGTTACGGGTGCGATGTCGTCGACAGGTCTAGCTGCTTGATGACCTCTGTTGAGATCAGGTTCTTCTGACTGTCGCTATTGACAATGAAATGAAGCAGAGCCCCCTTTACTCACACCTGTGAGTGAAAGAGGCGTTCCCCTTCCTCTGGTTCTTTTGGTTCACTTGGATGGACTTTGGTGGTAGCGACAGTGGCACTTGGTTCAAAATCAATAATCCACTTCCCTCCATCTGGATTTGATTCGGATTCGGAATCGACCTCTAACTCAGAAGCCTTCATCTCGGCCACGAGTGACTGCTTGGAGTGGAATTCTTCAGTGTTGTGCCAAGGGATTTTATGGTATTCACACCATTTTCCCGTGTCATTCTTCATCTTCTCATTGCCCTTTTTGTGTTGCATCTTGGACTGGTTGTCCTGAGAATGGCCATCTTTGATTTGTCTCTTGCTATGTGGGTTGGGGCTGCCTTTTCCCTGCTTCTCCTGTGAGGAGTTTGTAGATCCAAACTCTCACCTCATCTGCTTAAATTTTTGCTCGATCTTGACAACATATCTATAAGCCGTACCCAATGAGGTGATATCCATAAACTCCATTTCTGTTTGAATGTATCTATGCAAACAACCATGATATTTGAGCACCAGATGTCGCTCAGTCTTTGATACCCAATTTTTTGCACAGGGTATGGAAAATATTGGTGAAATCTGGTACTATCTGGTCCCTTTCCTGACGCAGGATGGTCCATCTAGTGTACTAGTCCTCGTAGCCTCCAACAAGGTAGTATTGTTCTTTAATGGAATCCCATGTAGGGGAAATCACAAACAGTGCAGATTCCTCTATGGCCCTTTTCTCAGAGTAAGTATCCCACATGTCCTTAACATGGGGGATGACCTTGAGGAGTGCAAAAGTAATATTTTCCCTATCGAAAAAATTGTGGACTGAAAAATACCCTTTGAGAAGATTCAACCATTTATCTATAACATCTGCATCTATCAGTCCTTCAAATAATGGAATATCAAAATTTACATGTACCTTGAATGGGGTTGCATGGCCTCTTGATGAAGATGCTTCTCCTGTGGGCAACCGCCGAAGGATCTGCGTAAAGTTGTTCATCATTTTGTTCCTTTGTCGTGCAAAGGCTTCCTCGAGCAACATTTTAAAATGATCTCCTGCTCCATCATCTTTCTTTTTGTCCCCCATGGGTTGTTGTCGAGCTCGGCGTGACCAATCTTGCAACAGATCATTTGGTTCTAGTCCCAACTTCTTGTACCTAGATCTTGTCGGGGACATGCATGAAGAAAAATAAATGAAGAACAGACCGCTCTGATACCACTGATCCGATTTTGGAAGCGGAATGAACTGATTAACAAATTGAATACAATAAACATAGAGATATGAAGAACAACACAGATATCCAGTGAACAATATCTTCTATTGAATAAATGAAATAGGTTGAAACTGTAAAACTGCAGAACTAAAACACTTGCTCGATTGGTGGTAGCTATCTCTGAGAAGAGATGTGGCTACTAAGCGCATATATTTGAGCATAATGATTACAATGAGGCTCCAGAGGCCTTTTTAACATTACTCATGAATTCCAAAACCCTAGACATCCAAAAACCTAACCCTAGGAGATGAAATGCCAAAAGTTATGTGGGCCCCTATGGGTAAGTTGGTACCTCAACTTCCCGGGGTCGTAAATTTTGCATACGACCTCCATTTTAGGTGCATGATATCCTGTTCGAAAGGTGTTTTCGAGAACTACGCATTACACCGTCAAAATTTGACTCCATCTACAGTTTAACTGTGGCGAGCCAAAAAAACATTTTTTAGGGCCCCAAAACAACCCTGGAAGTACAGAAAGATGTGCTGACATGAAAACATACAAAATAAGCCATTTCAATTAGGTGGGAGGCCACCGGTATCCACCTGGAAGATGTCTATGGCTTCAGTCAACCTCGGAAGTGTAGAACCAACAATTACAAAGAAGTACAAAAGAACGTGTTGAACTAAAAAATGTCAAGAGGAGCCAGTTGGAATATGTGGGTGGCCACCAATATCCACCTGGATCACTACATGGCATCATCGATGAGTTACTAAGATTTTGTGTGGGTGTCTTATATTTAGATCCTAAGATCCAAAAATGGTGGAAACGACATAAGAACTCTCACAGGAGTTATATTGCTTGGACTTGGTTTGTAGTAAATCTCTATGAACTTTTTGAGCCAGACACATTTTTTGGGCCACTCTACCAAGATTAAACAATATAGTACAACTGACTGAGTACATCTCTACTTTTGAGAAACTTGATTTCCACACTAAAGGCATGTCAGATACCATCTTCAGGGAATGCTTTATTAGTGGTCTGAAGCGAGAGATTCTTGTCGAAGTCTAAATGGATTTCCCTATTACTTGGCTCAAATCCTCTTGAAGAGCTAGGGAAGCCCAAAATGTTGTGAATGCAAAAATAAATTAAAAAACATCCTTTATTCCTTGTCCCCATCCCACCAATCCCTCTCCTCCCTTTAAGATCCACAAATTAACCTGTGTTGAAATGTCGAAGCATCAAATTAAAGGTCTATGCTACAATTGTGATGATAAAAACTCTTTATGGCCATTTCATAGGATGACATGGATGTTATCCCTCAAAAACCTCTCCCTCTGCTCGTTGATGACATTCTTCCCTTTGATCAACATTATGTGGAACCCCAAATCTCCTTGCTTGTATTTTCTTGTTTGCACCCATGCATGCATTTGAAATCGGTTTGAGCCTCTATGGAAAGCCATCTACATTATGTTATTTTGAATTGGTCTCTCAATGGCCCTGAATTTTAAATGGATTGCAAGTAGCTTCTCGTTCCTTGGCTAAGAGTGCATGAAAGGGGAGGTGGTATTCACCCACACCAAATTATGACTCTTATTATCAATTTATTCTTAAATATTTTTAGTAGGAAGTTAAGCGTGATCTTGTTTTCTACTAACCAAGTGGAAAATTCATCGAATGTAGGTCTCGAGTTTTATATGCATTAACATGATAAAATATTGTAAATAGTAATAGTTAGGTTAATTATTTATTGTTTACATCTTTTACTTAGGGAAAATAGTGATTTATATGTAGATTAGTTATCATTGAGATTCTCGTGCCCATTGGAAGATAATAGTCATTATTTAGACCGATCATGGTTGGAATTCTATTGGTCAAAGTCTCATGCATAGGTACCATTGCAAGACAATAGTCATTATTTAGACTAACTATGGTTGGTGTTCTTTGTAGAGATGCACTTTATCATTTTTAAAATATATTTACAATAACTCTTCTTTGTTTTTGACGAGAGTTGGGATATATTTTCCATTGGGCCTAATTTTGTTTTCTTAAATCTTGAATTGTTGGTAGTAACGAAAACATGTGTAGACTTTGATCCACTTTTTTCCAAAAAAATATAGTCCCTTACTTGTCAGTGTATTAAGCGTTTTGATTAAAAATATTGGTATCTTGCTAGCTCCCTTGGAATCTCACCCTCTTCCTCCATTTTTTGGATGGAGAATGATAGAAACTATTAGTTAAAATAATGATTAACAACCCTAGAAAATTCAATGAAATTTAATCTCGAAACCTACATAAACTTTCACATAAAAACATCGATAAATCAAAACAACCTTCAAAACTTTAACTTTGTCATTTACGCGTATGTAAATAATATTATTAAACATTATTAAATACTTCATATATTCTTTAAAATAAAAAATACCTCTATAGGTAGTACTTTACAGATTTGAAAATCTTTTTAATGATTTTTAAAAAGACAAAAGGTACTATATAAGGCAGCCTTTACAAGTCATTTGGCATAAACCGTAGGATGGAACAAAACGCACAAGACATCCATAACGATAAAAATCAATAAATAGTCACTTGAATAAGAAGTGCATCTTGGAGGGGTCCTCTTTGTCATAGGAAGTGGGTCTCCATTTATTATTCGGTCGCTAGGGATATAAGATAGTGGCCACCGACTCTCCTTAACCTCGTCAACTTCGTTAGGTAGAGATGGCTTCTTCTCTTCTTAGGTAGAGAAGACAAGAACAAGTAAAGTGCGAATGTTAATATATATGAAGATTTTGTACTCAAGAAAAGTTAAAAGGGTTAGTTTGATTAAATTGAGGGTTAAGAAACGTTAAAAGGTTTAGTTTGATTAAAGTGAGGGTTAAGAAAAGTTAAAAGGGTTAGTTTGATTAAAGTGTTTGGTGGTAAGTAACATTGTATTTATTTTATTGGTTAGATTTTGTATATATATTTAGATTTTAAAATTGTATTAATAAAAAGTAAATTAATATTTTTAAATATTATAATTTAATTTATATATATATAAAATATATATTAAAATGTAAATAAATTAATTTTAATTTTATTATTAGTAGAAGAAAAAAATTCAAAAACATATACATACTTGTTTATCTATCTCTTTGAAAACTTTGAATTAAAATAGTGAAAATTTATAA
>SNQJ01S0200054.1:0-16854 GCA_010110895.2 Picea sitchensis | reverse complement strand
AATAGTTAGAAGGACTAGGGTCGCTAACTAAGTGAACTGTGTTGTGTTTCATCCATCAAATGACCAAGTGCCCCATGGTAATTTCTCTTTAGGAGACCCAAATGAGTGGAAACGAGTTTCCACCCATAGGTTTGACAACCAAAGCCAATTTCATGAAATCCAACAACACAATAACAATTAGTTCAAGAGAGAACCCATCAATGGCGGCACAACATTGAAAGGGATAAGACAAATTAGGACCAACATAGAGGAGGGAGGTTTCTCTCATGAATGACACAAGTTCCCAAGGAATGTGATTGCATTTCAAGTACAATTTCCAACTATAACCCATCATGGGATGTAATTTCCCACTGATACATCATGGGTGTGAATTAAATTGGCATGTAGTTGGGTTTCACGAGTGTAAATTAATTTTGAGTGTAGTTTCACTTTCTCCATAATCGCAAGGATTTTCAACAACGAGGACATGTTATTGTCACACTATCCATTAAGGCATTCTAAACAATGCAACATCACCCCAACACCATCGATAATTGTCCAACAATTGACTTTGTCCCTAGTACCATAGGCATTAGACCTTACACCAAAATCATTGTTATTTGTTTGATGGGATATTTGTTTAGGGTTATGAGTGTATCAGCCTTGCCACTACTCTCGATGTTCCTAATGTGGATTATACTCCAATGTCATGATATAAATCTTGTGATTGTGGGTTATTGGCATTTGTTTTTGGTGAAATAATATATTAACACTTGTTGTGGTATTGACAATTGTCCAAGATTATTATTATTATTATATCAATTATATATATTGTCTTAAATAACATATAATTTATATATATTAATTATATTTAAAACAATAATAAAAATAACAAAACAAAAAAAACAAAAAAAATAACAAATTTAAAATAAATAAATAAAAATTGAATTGTATAATGAGTCCACACCCATATTTCACACACAACAACGAGCCCACAACAACACTAGAGAGAAAACCCCATCTAGTTGAAACCCCTCCATTCTATCACAGTGAGATGGAGGAGATAAGGCGTAAGAGGGAGCAGAGGAGAGAACCTCGACCACCATTCAATCGAACCTAGTTGAACCCATCCATTCAATCGAACCCGACTGCCATTGAATTGAACCCAGATGAACCCAACCATTCAATAAAACCGGGCCACCATTAAATCGAACCTAGGGAGAGGAAGGAGAGAACCCTCGCACAGTGGAGATAAGGATGCCCTACACCTACACAATGAATTGTGACAGTCGAGTCCAACACACGAGTCCAACACACTTGATCAAGTCGAGGGTAAGGATGGTGAGTACCTATGCACACTTGAATTTACATTGCTAATTCGAGATTAGTATTTTTGTTTTTACAAGTTTGGTTAGTTCCATTTTTTTGTTGGAAGGAGATGGGCATATTTCCTTCTTCTTCCCTTCCCATACGCCCTAAGAATTGCAGGATTTCCTATGCCTTCTTCTCCCTTTCCCATACGCCCTAAGAATTGGTTTTATGAAATATTTAGATCCCTAAGAATTGGATTTCCTACGCCTTCTTATCCCCTACCCATAGATGTCCAGCAGGGTCAGTGGTTGGCCTTAAATGGATTACTTCAACTTCCTGTAGCCCTATTTTCCACTTGTAGTTGAATGGTAGAGATGAAACTAGTTCAAACAAGAAAAACAAAATAGACAAAACCCACAGAAAATTTCTTCCATAGGCAAACTGGCACAAACTTCCCTTGACTTACGATCCATGCCAAAATCATGAGTTTGACTTGTGTTGACTGATTCAAACTTGGTTAATGTGAGTTTGAATCGGTGACCTTTCGATTGGCTTGTTTGGAGGCTGATCCAATTCAAACTTGGAAAATTGTAATTTAAAGCGTGATTCTTGTTTCACTGAAAATAACTCTTTAACCAAAAATATCATAGATCTCCCATATTTTTGTAGATTGTATCTGTTGAAGGCAGTATCTTTTGATGTTTGTTTGAACAAAATTTCACTTGTTATGGGAGAGCCTCGAGGAAGTCTCAAAGTATGCGTATACATTGCAAACTTATTTTCACAAAATTAGGATAATATGGAGAAGATTGGCCATACTCATCCAGTTGTCATGTCTAGAGAATTGCAAAATCAAAATTTTTGTCAAGTCATATACTGTATACTAGGAAAATTGTTAACAGTAGTGACGCTATTACAGTCCATTTGCTGATTTAAAACATGTTCAATTTTTCTTCTTTTATTGGTTACTTTGGTTGTGGATGTTAGTTTGGAAAAAATAAGAATTCTTCTCAAAGAGTAGTTCAAAATTTGAAAAGGGTAGTTATCTCTTGAGATAGTGAGAATTTATTTTATGTCAACTGATAAATATCAATGTTTCAATAGTCCCTTAATCTTATTCTAGGTGCAAAAATTGTTAATCTTGTATCTCCATGATTCCAAAACATCATCGAGATCCAATAGTGTCATTGTCATTGTCATTTGTATCCTCAGAAGCTGTAGTATTCCCCTTGGTAGACCATATTTATCCTTTCATCCCACAGGTAGAACAAATTATGCCTAAGTAAAACCACTTGGTAGACCATAAGCTATAATTTTCTTCTAAGAGGTCATATGTTCAAATCCAGAGTGGGGTAGGGTATGTATACCACCATAGACTTTACCAATAAAATCGCTAGGTGGAGGGGATCTCATACACCAATTTGGTGTCTGGCTTGGCTGTGACCTTAAAAATAGATGTGTATTATTATTACTAATAAAAGGAGACAGAAAATAGAACCCCTCAATCAACACAACCATGCACCATATCCCTTATTTTGATAAGATCTTTGAAAATTTATTGATCTTTAGAGATGCTCTGTCCAACCCCATAATTTCTTTTGATCTTTCCAAGAATATTTACTCCATCATGTTTGGAGGTCCTTATTCTCATCTACCAGTCGTCGTTATCTTTTTTTCCAGCATTTAATGACTGCTCCTTGACTGATCATATTTATCTTTCTTAGAACTATAAATACTAATCTCCCAAGCACCCTCACTTTAATGTCGAAGTTAGCTACATCATTATGAATTAATACACCAAGCCTTACTGGTCCATGTTGATCATAAGTAATGCCAAATTCATCAGGCCATCATCTCGTTCTAGATCACGAATAACCCTATCACTGCCTAGCATTACAAGTTCATAATTTGTTGTAACAAATCATTGCCACCCAGGTTCTACTCTCATCAGGTTCAACTCCTTGTCATCCACAATTTCCCATCATACTAAGCAGTTAATCCAGTTTCATCTCTTCTTTCATACATTTTTGTTGTAGGTTTCCCTATTGGGTCCCTTGAACCAACTATTTGTACAATATTCTTTTACGCATTTCTATTAGGTCCTTCATGGTGACGTTAACTTTTTTTCATTATTTGAAGCCATCATCTATCTTAAAAAAGAATGCCCATGTTGGTGTCTGTGTATCTTTTGATCCCAACAGCTTGAAGCAAGCTACCAAACATTTTTTGAAGACATAAAATAAAATCTCGAAAAGACCTAAATAACCTTCTACAGTGTCTCCCATAGTGGATTATCTTTCTGTATTATTTTCTATTCGATTTCATAAAATCATTCTTTCCATCCATGCAAATTTTCAAAATTAATGTTTACAAACATGTATATTACCTTACCCATCAAGTTGGTGAAGAATGACAATATACTTTGGAAAACCACTGAACATATGCTTCTATCAACTGACTTATTTGAAGTAATTGAGATAGTGGCACATGGGACTTTTGGCAGGTATTTGTTTTCTCAAAACATGTGACATCACCATATTCCCCTTGCAGTTCTATAGAGGAACTCCAAATACAATACATTATGTGGTGCTTTCTGATGGAAATCGTTGTTAATTTTCATACAAATATAACATTGCTAAATCCTTATTTTTTTATAATTAGATCACCAGACAAGATGTAAGCAACCAACAATGTTTTTCTTTGCCAAGATATTATAAATATGTACAATAGATCCATGAGTTCAAGAAGATGTTTCTTATCAGCAAGCCTAATGAAAATATAATATTTTCTATCCAGTTTAAAATTTTGAGTCATATCCACACCAATTTGTTTCCTTGAAAAAAATATTATATTCAATATTTCAAAACCGCAACCAACAATGTTTTTCTTTTGCCAAGATATTATAAATATGTACAATAGATCCATGAGTTCAAGAAGATGTTCTTATCATGAAGCCTAATGAAAATATAATATTTTCTATCCAGTTTAAAAATTTTAGGCATATCCACAATTCAATTTGTTTCCTTTTGAAAAATATTATATCCAATATTTCAAAACCAAAATCAATATACATCATGTCCAACTATATTATCTCCAAAGCCATACTGAACAATAGAGAGCTAAAAACCAATGAACATAAACTTTAACAAAATCAAGGTTTAATGGACCCAATCAATCTCATGCAATTTTGTAGAAGAAAAACCTTTGGATCTACAAATTTTTCAATAGTTAGTGCCTAAAAAAAAGGTTCATATTCAGATGCTAATGTGGTCTTTACTTTTCATGGTTTAAAATGATAACCCAACATTTAAATCAGAATATAGATCCCAACTATTATGGTCAAACCAATCAAGTTAGTTTGTTATATTGGATCTAATAATGTAGATACACATAATTCTCTCATAAGATCCATGGCCGGAAGTAATGATAGATATGTTCTAAATAAAAAAAAAAAAAATGCATAAGCACACCATAATCAAGGATAAAGGAAAATGGAAGAGATACCTAGATAAGGATTTCCACTTTTAAGTGTAATAAAAAATGGCATTGGTGGAAAAAATGTTCCAAAAAATTAATATTCAATCTCAAAGAATAATGAGAAGGATGAAGAGGAATCTCAATAGGGATTTGTGAGAATAGTTTGAGTGCTCACTAAATAATGAAGAAAAAAATTTGTTATAGTTGTATTGGTCATTGTAAGAATACAAAAAAAAAAAAAATGGTTTGTCCCATAGTCTATGATTCATAGTTTGTTAAAAAAATTCATGCTTGTCTACCAAAAATGAAACTCTATCCTTTCATGAGGATTGTAAACTTTTACTAGTACAAAGCCTATAGATGACACTTAATACTAGATAGACTTTGTAGAACATGAAGACCTAAAATTAATGAAAAACATGCATATTGTGAGCTCTCTTTCTCCATTAGATAGGGATAAGAGTCTCGCGCCTCTCCAACCATGTCCAAATCTAGAGGAATTTGATGAACATATTCTTTCTTTGTTTTCTGAGCAGGCATTTAACCAACATACATCTTGGTGCATTGAGAAACATATTCAAAATCTCTCAATAAATTTGATTTTCTATAAATATATGCACCTCCTTTAAATCCATTAAGTTTCCTTATGTTGGCAAGCATTAAATATATGCACTATTAATTCTAACATTAAATTATCAACTCACCCTTTGCAGATTTGCAGGTGTAGCATTGTGAAACACAAGATTCGAGCCTAGTCTAGCCTAATCTAAAGGTGGCAAAACAATCTTCAAACCCATACTACAGGAAATTAACACTAAGGATTCATCATTAAGACACAAGAATAACTTAGTGCTATAAAGGCTTTAGATAATGTACTCTTCATGTACCTGTGGTGATGTTCGGTGATTAATCATGAGAAGCTAACTTAAGTTTTATGTCCTTCAGTGGATTCCAGTAGTGATTAAAATATAATCAAATGGATAAAACTAGGTAATAGGAAATGAAGATCTAAACTCAAACTTTGTCCCCAATCAAATGCATTCCATCATGAACAGTGAGAAAGCAAGTAAGGAAAGAAATGAAACAGCCTCAAACAATTGTAATGAAAAAATACAAAGTGGAAAGAAGTGGAATCTTCGATTGATGTTCATTTAGTTATGGCACTTGAAAGCATTCAACCAAGCAAGGAATGATATCAAATCATGAAGAATATAAGAAGTGAGTGGAAAGGTGTTTTATAGTAAGAATAGTAAGAAGTGAAGTCGAAACACGATTTGTGAATAATAAATGCACTTAAAAATATATGTTTTTGTAATTTAATGTATACATGTAATGAAAATGTTCAAACAACTACTAAAGCTCTGTTTTAATATGTTTTAACACAACTTAAAGGAAGGTGTAATGAATGGTTTGGGATGTATATTTGAAAGGGGAATTTGATCAATGAAGCAAATCAATTAAAAGGGAATTCAATGGTGGATGTGTATATAATGAAATAGGCATGAAGATCTTTAGTTTAAAAGAATGTCATGGCTAAAAAGGAGACACCAGAAACAGAGTACTCTTTATGAGGATTGAATGTGGGAATGTGTAGTTTTATGAAAGCGTTTGGAGGTAGTTTGAGAGATATTTGAAAAGTGTATCTTTGTAGAAATTTTATTAATCAAAACAATTAGTGGACTGACTTAACAAGAAAAGACAAAATTATATGGATGTGTGAGGCAATTGAACTGTTGGTCAAGTATTCATTAAATTCAAAGACAGAGTATCATGAAAACTCATAAATTAAAAGCATATAGAAAGAGATTGAACTAAATAAAATGAAATGTACCATTTCCTTGAGTGAGAGGGTGTTGAATTGAGTTTTATCTATTAAGAATAGATTTGCAGAATACAAATTAATTGCATAATGAAAACACACATATAAGACTTTCAAACTAAACAATAATGCAAGAAGAAAAGAAATTAAACCTAATGCTAATATACACGTACAAAATAGCAGCAACACCTTACCACTTCCCCTGAGGGCCCTTCCCAAGGCTATTGCTGCTAAAAAGACTTAATCAAATGGATATGGTGTCCATCGTTTCAAAGAACAATCAATTCCTCATTGAGATCAAAAACTTTGTTTTACATGGCTAGCAACTCAAAGTTTTCTCACAAGAATAAATCTCTCATTTACAAAACATTCATGAAACTAATAGATATTTATCATATCCCTATGAGGATTATTTATAGATAAATAATTATTGAGGAGTGGTTGGGACCGAATACAAATGTCAGATTCTCTCAAATATTACATTTTTAGATAAAACCCTCAAAAATCTAGGTTTTATTACACTTTGGGAAGATTCGAGTTAGTCACCCACCCATATATTCCGCAAAACCAATTTAATTTTGAAAAAATTCCACCATAAAATTCAACTTTGCCATATTCTAGACAAAACCCATTTCAGAATTTCTAGATCCGATGCCATATGCATGGAAATCGAGGCACAAGTTGGCAGCTTGAGTTTTTCAATAATTTTAGTAGAATCATTCCCCTAAGATGGAGGTAAAAACGTGTGATATGTACTCATGCCACCGCTTCCTACATGTAAACATGGACTGGACAAAACCCATAAAAATCTACCCTCTAGAAGCTTTACAAAGTTTCAAATTATTTCTAGTATCGATTAGCATATTGCACCCATTAAATCATTGGTACCCATTAGAAAAATTAGTACCGTAATATTGTAGCCAGTTTGCCATACCGCATGAACACAAATATGACTATGGGTATCATACCAATGCGATGGTAGTACTAGATGGGTTTTGCAATTCCCAACAGGTGCACCGGTAATCGAAGAGGCGAGCTCGGTATCGATCACCACGTATTGATGACATGGAGGTGGGTACCTGATGACTGTCATCCGGCATAACCATTTCAGAACTTCTTGATCCAGTGGATATTGGTGGACACCCAATCTTTCAATTAACCAAAACACCTTTTCCAATAATTTTGGCAATTTACTATTTTTGGGTAGGAATAACTGGGGCCTTTGAGGGCCTAAATGAAGGTTTTTCGTGGATGAATGCGCTTTTGTTGTGTTGGATTTAGCTGTTTAGTATAATGCACCTTATTAATTATCAATCCAGATTCATAATCAACAGAGCTGGCAAGACAAATCTCTAAGAAAGGTAATTACTAATGTCACTATATGGAACTAGGTTAGATTTTACGCTTTAAAACAATCAAAATAGCAAATTGTGTTTCACCTGGTTGTCTTCGCTGCAGATGAAGTACTCCATTATGGCATATGCATGTATGAGATGGATTTTTTTTGACAGATCAACTTTGCTATCTGATCCAGAGAACTAACTATGCAATCGACACTTCTAAAAGGAAAATCACACATCAATCATCAAGACATAAAATGCAAGTAGTTCAATAGTCAATATATCGGTATGTTGTGGTTCACAATGTGTTGTTGTGGACTTCACCAGTTCTCCTTCAAATATGTCCGACCCAATCGCTACCAACATTCATGTCTAAAACCAAATTCATAAAAATAGAAACATAGTATATGCAAAAATAGAGCAAGTAAGGATCTCTAAAAAATAATATAATGGAAATCCTAGTCTAAAATGTACTGCTATCATCCAACAACAGTTAAAGCTCTAACCACTGAATGTTTACACTACTAAAAACAAAATGCTAATGCTAATCTACATTAAGGATGTTGACCTTTGTTGAGTGGTGGGCCCTTGCCTCTTCAATGTGTCATCTATTGGTCTTACGTGAAAGTTTGTCTCAACCTACACATTACCTCACTCAACTCAAAACATAACATCAAACTTTTATGAACAACTCAACTCATATTCAATTATAGACAATTAAGACATGGAGAATGATGTTCTTCTATTAGTCTTCACTCATAATATATTCTGCAATATCACACGCTACTTCACATATTGATAATATGTTAACTTCTTCTACCATCCTTTCCATGGTTATTTAAACAGTCTTAGTCATGGAACACAAGGAGGTGAAATGATTTGCAAACCAGTCAATTGTTAATTTTAGTTATTCGGTTATATATTTTAGCTTCATCCTCATGAAACTAAGTGCATGGGAGGGATGAGGCAATCAAAAAAGTATTCTAACATAGGCTTGCTAAAGGAAATAAACATCCACCAATTGTCTGCGCCACCCTGGAGCTAAACTTTGGTGCCATCTGTTCCCTCATATTGGCACCAATTGCATGTGTAGATGTTCTACAACAAGCATGAAATGGTGGTACCCTGATCACAATTTGTCCATCACCATTGTTCCGGATCACTAAACATGATATTTTAGTAACCGGATGCTTGGTACCAGATCTTGACGCGTCTTGGTGCACAATCCATAGATGAGTCGGTAACAGAAGGTCGATACCTTAGAGGTCAAAGATTATGTTGTGGTACCGGAATTAGCATGAAATATTTAAATTCTCAACTCAATAAACCACAAATGGAATTAACCATACTTTAATCTTTAAGGACCTTTACCAATTGCTAATGGTGGCATTCTCACATTCACCCGACTGGGGTGTCGGCATGAAGAGTATAATAGTACAATGCTCAATTTTGGTCTCACTGGTATTCTCAGCATATTCAAAGGTACGATTGAGCCCTCAGAAATGAATATCCTCAATGAGCACCTTCCAAACGAGCTGGCCCGCTACTCTTAAACGTAGTTCGTGATGCAGTGCCATCGCACTCGAAGTTGATGTACTAATCCTACCCAGCTAGGGGTCCACATGACCTTTGGCTCTCTGCATTCCAGGGTAGCTTGGACGCCTAGGGTTTCGAGCATTCCCTGCTTATTGTAAAGTGCCTTGAGCCTCAATGCACCATCTTCTTGCAAATGAGTGAAGTCAAGCCAGACCTCTTCTTAGAGATAAGCCGCCACCATTCTAGCAAGTCTTTCAATTCCTTTATTTCTTTTTACAAATCAGACATTTCTTTCATTAATAGAAATTGTAGCTATTGTATCTCCGTGTTTATGGTTGCACCTCTAATATATTTCTGTTATATTATTGATATATGTGGATACCCCCTGCATTTCTTTATTATATCTCTCTCATTTCGTACGGTGTTAACTGATCATTCTATCATCACTTGAGTATCGGATGACTCAATGCAAAAATTTAATAGAACAATACAAAATTCATAACATGGATTGCTGCATATACTGAACCCTAATACAAAACATGCTTCTGACATAGAAACATAGGATTAAAACATCATCCATAAAACTATTGTTTAATCATCCTTTTAATCACTAAATATGGAAAACCGTCCATGGTTAACCAAGGGATGATAACAAGAGATAAATGGTTTATTAAAATTAGTATATGTTTTTATTGACAAAATGCGAGGAGAAGGTTTAATGATGAGTGTATCTGTACATGAAAGGAAAACTGAGCTCAACATACCCCAAGATAACTGCCCCATCAAGGTGAAGAGCTTCTATGATAATTCTCCTTAGATTTGAGGACATTGTTTCCTTTGTGTATATAAGGTTTAGTTCTTAGGTGGAATGACACTTAACTCCCACATAATAATTCTACATAGAAACAAAACACCGCAAAACTGGAGGAAAAGCAGCTGGATGAGGGACTGAGGATGGCAAAGGTGCATGGTGGTTGTATGAACTTGGACATAAATTTTAATACCAATATTTACTTTGTAGTTCTTTTCTTGGATAGGCAACAATGACTTCATCCCTCTTTGAGATGGTCAAAATGATTTATGATGTACCAAAGAGAAGGCACTATAGATGTTTCTTTGTATTGTGTACAACATATTTTATTTTCATTACTTGTTCTTATCATCAAAGTATATTGTTTACTATGACAAGCAGAAAGTGGAAGATGGAGTGGTTTACTAAGTAGTTGTGATAATGGAGCGTGAGAGCTGGTAATAATAAGCCATGCATCATGTTTTCCAAGTTTTTATTAAATTAAAATATTTGTACCCGCTTTTACCTGCTACCCTTGTTTTGAATTCTAAATGCTTGAAGTGTAAACTATGTAGAAATCAGACAAAATGTCCAACTGCGATGGACCCAAGCAACGAAGATGAAGTGGAGCAAGGTGAGAAATGATGGATATCTAGGAGAGAGTCGATGAATGTTGATATGCTTCCTGACATTCCCATGTCTCTCTCTCTCACCCCCAAACCTCAGGGTTTGCATGTCCCTCATGCAAACTCTCATTAACACATAAGATTTCTGCAAGCTGAAAGTGGACTATATGAAACCGGTGCATGTTGACTGAAGCAGAGAAATGAAGTATGCCATAGATGAGAGCTACTGAAAATATCCTACAAAAAATACCCTCGAAAAAGATTTAAATATTTGTACTGTTGGTATAGGAATTCATTGGTTCCCCGCATAAAGCAGAAAAATCCTGTAACGTAAAAATCGCAGAAACTAAACCAATGGTTTCACATGTGAGAGAATGAACATACATTACGATACATGATTAAAGAAAAAACAAAATTAAACTTATTCATGTTTGTAAATTCAGAAGTGAATTTATTTTGAAATATTACAAGCATAAAGGAAATTTCTAAATCACTTATTACATACGATTTCACCAACCACAATGCTTGTAGGCTCAAGAAACCATGTAAATTATGATGGGGGATTTTTCCTCTTATCCTAAACAAGAGAACATGAGGAGATATGTGGTCTTTAATAAATGAGAAACCTATAGGAAACCAATCATCCCTGCTTAATTTCTCAAAGAATCTCTGCTATTCAAGTGATATTGATAAAGTTCACATTTGAGTTCATTAGATGCCTACACTTATGGGTCCCACCTATAAGACAATGACATCTTGGGTATGAATGATGGGGTCTTAAGACTATCTTACAGACATTCTCAAATGTAAATTAGATGAGGTTCATTATCATTTTCTTCAACCATGCATGCTTCTTAATTATTTAATGTAAAGGTATTGTTCATATAGAAAAATATAGATTAGGTATAATGAAAGACATCAAAATCATAGCCCATTTCCATAAGCTCCTGCTCACTCTGATGGGTAATTTTGACATCTAAGAAACATCCTTCCCAGCACTCTACTGCCATGAATCTTGTTCAATAATTCCCCATGGTTTGCCTAGTTATGCACCATAGGCTGCACTCCACCGCCATAGACATGTCTATGTTCAGTATCCCGACGGGTTAGCCTCTTACACCCATTTTCCATCAAAGGCTCTTGCCCCAATCTTTACTCTTAGGATAAAATTTATATATTTCTTTCACATGGGTGAATGGGGGAGCATCTTTGAAAACCTTTTTACAGGATGGGATGGTATTGAGTTGGAAGATTTTATAGATTGCCCATAAAATATTGTTCGTATGAAAAATAGACTTATGTATCGAGATTGGTCGAAAGAGATATCATGGTCAAACTTAATTAATGTGTGGTGGATGAGGCCATGAGAGAATGACCTAAAGGTGTCTCTAGTCCCCATATTCATCTTTTCCATATAAGATTGTGTTCCCTCACAAGTAGAAGTTTCATTCACTCTCCTGCTACTATTTGATAAGAATGCTTGAATAACAAGTTCTGATATGAAACTAGGATGTACAAGTTACCTATGGGTATCATTATGTAGACCTTAAATATTTTGTAAATCTCCATAATATTTTAAAGATTAGGCTTATGAACAACTGTTATTATTAATAGTTAGAAATCTGTATGTAGTAAGAAGAAGAAATATCTTAAGTTGTTTTGGTTTTTGATGTTAGATCACCAATATTATCTTCATCTCATTTCACTTATTTGAAAAGAAACACAAAAATATGTTGCATTTATTTAGAACTAGGTTAACTAACATACAAATTTTACTCTATCCTATCTAAGAACAAGAAATTAAATTTCACGTGTAAGAATATTTCCAATGTAACCATGAACGTAACAGGTTTAGAAACACATTCATACTTGGGTTTGAAAGAAAATCTTTAATGTATACTAGAATACGAAGAACCAACTACTTTGATGATGATGTGGAGAGTTGTTGAAGAAGAGAGTGGTGTTTCAATCTTGTTGTCGTCTGGAACCGATGTTCAATGTAATATTGATGTTCTTGGTTCACTTCCTCATTTAGACCACTTTGCATGTCTTCCTCTATCATACCAAACAGATCATCTTCTTTTGGATGGTTTGTCTCTTCAATGCATACTGGATCTGGCGATATGCATGTCAAGAAATCCTTGATCTCAGGTTATAGCAATTTCTCTCCATTGAATGATTCTTCAGTATCCTCTACAGGTTGGAAAGGGTGATGAAAGGAGGCTTCTAGATATTCTTGTGGATGTAGCTCATGGAAATCTTGTTTTTCTATCACTTCTGGAGAGGCAGATAGGTTCTTGACTGTTGTCAATATTTGTTCTTTTCCTGAGGCAGAGATCGAGATCCTAGCTACTGCTAGGATGGAGAGAGTTCTTCCAAACTCTTGATCATCTTTGAGTCTTTGTTGTAGGTTTATGGGTCATATTTCGCACATGTATTAGTGTAGAGGGGGGGGGTTCTTACAGTGCCCAATTTAAAAAAAAAAAATCCTAAGGAAATAAAAAGAAGCAAACCAATTATATACTTGAAGCACCACCGTACTACTAGGACCCTGATATCACCAAGTTATCTTTTCACACAAGTTAGCTTCTCTTCTCATATATATAAAAAATGGCTAATGCTAATAAAACAGAAATTGTAACTACTAAAAGGAAGAGGACAACCTAATTTTGGAGTAACACCACTAAAGTGGATGCGTGGGCTTTTCCCTCACGTCTTACTATCTTCTCTCCTCCCTTAGGTCATCCTTAAAATCACACCACACTTGCATGAAAATAAACACGCTTTCATGAAAAGAAACACACTTGCATGAAAGGATCAGCCAAGGCTTTGGAGAAATAAAAGCAACCTACCTATGCTCTAATCCCTTTAGCACCTCCTTGGAAACAACACCAAAATTTTGGGGCTAAATATATGCACTATTAATTCCCACAGTTAATTATAAATCGGGGCTCGTAAGCTTCGAGGTGCAGGCATAGGAAACACTGGATCAGAGCCTAGTCTAGGCTAATCTAAAGCTGGCAAAACAATCCTCAAACCCACATTGCAAGAAATTAACACTAAGGATTCATCACTAGGACACAGGAATAACTTAGTGCTATAAACGCTTAGATCACAATATTTCATGCACTCAAGGTCATGTTCGTGTGATTAATTGCGAGTAGCTAACTTAAGTTGCATATCCTTCAATAGATTCCAGTAGTGATTAAAAAGATAATCAAATGGATAAAAACTAGGTAAAAGGAAATCAGATCTAAACTCAAACTTTGTCCTCAATCAAATGCATCGATCACAATGAGAAAGAAAGGAAAGAAATGAAAATGAATGGGAAATAATGGAAATGCATAAATACAAAGTGGAAAGAAGTGGAATCTTGGATTTATGTTCATTTAGTTATGGCATTTGAAAGCATTCAACCAAGCAAGGAATGTTATCAAATCATGAAGAATATAAGAAGTGAGTGGAAAGGTGTTTTATAGTAAGAATAGTAAGAAGTGAAACAAACAAAGATTTGTGAATAATAAATTCACTTTTAAACTATATGTTTTTGTGTTTTAATGTATACATGTAAATCAAAATGTTAAAACAACTACTAAAGCTCTGTTTTAATATGTTTTGACACAGCTGGAAGGAAGGTGTAATGAATGGAGTGGGATGTATATTTGAAAGGGGAATTTGATAAATGAAGCAAAGCAATTAAAAGGGAATTCAATGGTGGATGTGTAGATAATGAAATAGGAATGAAGATCTTTGGTTTAAAAGAATGTGTTGGCTGGAAAAGAGACACTAGAAACAAAGTACTCTTGATGAGGATTGAATGTGGGAATGTGTAGGTTTATGAAAGCGTTTGGAGGTAGTTTGAGGGCTATTTGGAAAGTGTATCTTTGTAGAAATTTTAGCAATCAAACAATTAGTGGAGTGATCGGATAAGAAAATACAAAATTAAGGCGATGTGTGAAGCAATTGAACTGTTGGTCAAGTAGTCATTAAATTCATAGACAAAGTAGCATGAAAACTCATAAATTGAAATCATATAGAAAGAGATTGAACTAAATCAAATGAAATGTACCAATGCCTTGAGTGAGAGGGTGTTGATTTGAGTTTTATATATTAAGAATTGATTTGCAGAATAAAAATTAATTGCAGAATGCAAACACACAATATATGAATTTCAAACTAAACAATAATGCAAGAAGAAAAGAAACTAAACGTAATGCTAATATACAAAGAAAATAAAATATAGCAACACTTACCACTCTGAGGGGCCCTTCCCACGAGGTTAGTGCTGCTAAAAAGACTCAGATCAAATGGAGATGGTGTCCAATGTTTCAGCAACAATCAATTCTTCATTGAGATCAAAAACTTTGTTTTTACATGGCTAGCAACTCAAAGCTTTATCACAAGAATAAATCTCTCATTTACAAAACATTCATGAAACTAATGGATATTTCTCATATCCCTATGAGGATTATTTATAGATAAATAATTATTGAGGAGTGGTTGGGACCGAATACAAATGCTCAGATTTCAAATATTACATTTTTAGATAAAATCCTTAAAAATCTGGGTTTTATTGCAATTTTGACAGATTCGAGTTAGTCCCCCACCCATATCTTCGAAACCAATTCTAATTTTGAAAAAAATCCCGAGTATTACTCAATTTTCCATATTATAGACAAAACCCATTTCGTAGAATTTCTAGATCTGATTCCATCTGCACAAAAATCGAGGCGCAAGTTGGCAGTTTGAGTTTTTCAATAATTTTAGCAGAATCATTCCCCCTGAGCTGGAGGTCCACACATGTGATATGGGTGAATTCTGACACACATTTCTGCATGTAAACATGGCTCTGGACAACACCCATGTACCCAGTTTTCCTCTAGAAGCTTTCCAAAATTTTGAATTATTTCTAGTACCGGATTAGCACAGTTGGTATCGGATTAAAACGGTTGGTACCAGATTAGAACAATTAGTACCAGAATCTTGTATCCAGAGGTTTAGTATGAGATGAACACAGTCATGAGTATGGGTATCGAACCAACGCGATGGTAGTACTAGATGGAGCTAGTACCGGAATAGGTGCAATTTGGTACTGGATGAAGCTGGTACCGGAAGAGGCAGAGTGTTGGTACTGGATGAACACAAAGGTAGTATCGGATCACTATAGAGTATTGGATGACATGGAGTGTGGGTACCAGGTGACTATACAGGCACTAGTTGATTATAGAACATTTTGGTACCGGATGACTTGGAGTATCGGATGACCTGCAATGTGGGTACCGGAACAGGAATAATACAGGTACTAGAACATGGATAGTCCATATACCAGAACCTGAATAGTACAAAACATGTTGCTTGGACATAGAAACATAGGATTAAACCATCATCGAAAAAACTATTTTATAATCATCCTTTTAATCACTAAAATATGGAAAACTATGTATTAACCACATACGATGAATAACAAGAGATAATGGTGTAATTAGCGATATATTATTGACGAAATGTGGGGAGAAGGTTTAATGATGAGTGCATTTGTATGGAGGAAAGTGTGACAAAAATGGAGCTCAACATGTTGTAATAGAGACTCCATGATAAAAATAAACCATGCATTATGATTATCTTCCTGAACATGGATTCTACTAATAAATGAGAAGATAGAGGCCTAGTTCTCAGCAATTAGGTCCTCCTGTTTATGAAGAAATTGATAGATTTATATTACTTTACAATAGGGGTAGTGTCCAGGTTGGCTATGTCTCTCCATGCTACCTATAAACTAGAGATATTACAACCAATTTGGGTGAATAAAACCAAATTCCCCTTCAATAGACCCCCCTACGTGGGACTTTAAGCTTATGTTTTTTGTACTTTCTCTTTGTTGGTCCAATTAGTCCCTATATGGAAATTTTATCTCATGTGTTATGAACTTTCTCTTTATTGGTCCAATTAGTCGCTACATGGGATTTTTAGCTCCAT
>SNQJ01S0200052.1:0-16970 GCA_010110895.2 Picea sitchensis | reverse complement strand
CTGGTTGCAGCCAGAGAAACCAGGGTGGCAGGGTGGTGCTAGGGAGAACAAGTGTTCTATGTTATACAGGTTGGAGCCTGTGTAACTGGAAGTTGGTGCTTCCATCCAATTGGTGTTGGAACTTATAGGGAGTTGGTGCTTCCTTCTAGTGGGTGTTAGAGAAACCAGGGAGTTGGTGCTTCCTTCTAGTGGGTGCTAGAGAAACCAGAGAGTTGGTGCTCTCAAAGAAGTTGCAGCATGTAAAACAGAGGTAGCAGCCTCACATTGAGTTGGTACTCAATTAAAAATGATGTACATAACTTAAAAGACTGCCTATCATTTCGAAGAAGAAGAGGTTTTCTCCCTTTATGGGTTTCCTCGTGAAAATCTGTCTCTGTGTATACCTTATGTGTGACTGATGGTTTTTTACNTATGGGTTTCCTCGTGAAAATCTGTCTCTGTGTATACCTTATGTGTAACTGATGGTTTTTTACTTTTACTGTCCATATGTTGTATAATGTTGATGATCACTTGAAGAAAGATTAAACAATCTTAATAGAGTTAATATTGTTTAAGCTCAAATACAACTGATTCACCCCCCCCTCTCAATTGTATTAGTATTTTCAACATTACCTTTGACCTGGGTAAACTTTCCTTTTAGATTGGACGAGTGTGTAATATGCGCATATGTCATACTTTCCATAACTTAGCTCCTTTACCTCATTCAGGCCTAGCTTGACCTATATTCCTTGACTGTGATGAACGTTGGCCCTAACTCATGTTCTCATCTAGGCAGTGAGACCCGAATTGCTTTCCCTAACTCAGATCCTTGTTCACACAATGAGTCCTGAACTGATTTCCTCCTTATGCACGCATAGAGACCCTACTTGGTCTCTATGAGACCCGACTGGATCTTTGGTTAGGCTTTCCTCCTTGTGCACACATAGAGACCTGAATTGGTCTCTATCTTGACCCTTCTCGACCTCCTCTTGTTTTTTTTCTTGCAGACCCTGTCTCGGTCCTCTTTGGAGTGCCTCCTCTCTCTAGTCGACCTCACTCTCTTTTCTCTTATATTGATAGTGAGGCTTCCAGGTTACTTGTAACCCTAGCATATTTTCCTCAATCATTCCTATCCCTCATATCCTCTCATTATGAACTTGGTCGAATGGTGGGGACTTAATCAAGAATTGATATGCATCAATGGTTGAGATTCAATCTTAGCTTGATTTAGGTGGCCCCCACCATTTAATTTTTTTTTTCTAGTCAAAATATGGGCTTCCTCCTCAATACTAGACACCCCTAATGAGGAGGAGTTACTTTCCTAAGCTATACTCTAAGACTCCCTCTTAGCGAGGGATGTAAAGTCACTGGAGTTGTCTCCTCTAGGATCCACTTCACTATGTGTTTTTCCTTCTAAGCCTGAGAGGCCCAACCGTTCCATGTCCAAACATTCTATTTGTTCTTCTAGGATGGATTTGCTACACCTTGTACCAGGATTATCTGAGTATCCCCATTCATCCAATTGAGTCCATTCCCACCATGTGGGTCTAATTAGAATAACCTCATGTTCTCTTACATTTTGACTTGTAGACTCATTTCTTTCTTCTGTGAGTATATAAACAGGTTGTCCCCATAGTTGATATATCCCATATTCTCTTATGCCTATCATTACAGGTGGTCTTGGTTCTTGACTTTTAACTGAACAGATGCATAGAATACAACCAAAGAAGCTTGACCCATAGTCGTGATGCTCCAAGGCTGATATTGAGAGCAAGATAATTCTCATACATGGTACGTACAATACTTATGGTATCCTAAAAATTCTTCCTGATTCTAGTTGTAGTGATACTGCCTCTTTTCCATGAAATTCCATCATACTGGAATGCACCCCACACTTAAAAATTCCTGAAGCTTGACTTCAGAATTCTTGAATTGCAAGTCGATCACGTGTCATGTGACTTGTGGCCCCGTTGTCTATGTACCAGCTTGCCCTGATTCTGTCCTCTGTATCCAAGAACAAAGTGTATTGATCCATAAATATTCTAGAAAACTCTCTAGTTGTGGCAACCAACTACTTCTCATCTTCCTCTTCTTTGTTTTCAACTTCTGTTGAGGCTGCAATATCTTTTCTTCTCCCTCTTTCACCAAATCCCTTCTTATCTTGGGTGCATTGGCTAGCAAAGTGTCCAAGCTCTCCACACATGAGAAATAAATGAAAAACATACACTTTGTCTCAATTCTTCAAATTCCATTGGATGCACAGTAGTAAATATTGGAACATGAGACTTAGTTGAAGGGCGACCTCATCTTGTCCTTGCAAGGTTCAGAAACAAAATCAAGTTTCAATATTGGAAAAAAAAAAATCAACCCACATCTATTATGTTTTATTGAGTATAGATTCAACACAAAATGGGACTTTTTTGTATTTCCACACACATAAAAGGACACCACCTATATAGGAGTGGACATTTACATCTTATAATAATTACCTACATAAATTATCTCAATAAAAACAAAGTTTTTTTTATTTTGTATTTCTCTTGTATTTATATATTTCCATCTTCAATACCAAATAAACAAAGGAATCTTGATAATATACTGAGTTTTGTGGAACCTAGGGTTGTGAACTGGTACATTGTCACAAAAGGTGAGAATGAGGAAGAAAAGAGGTTGAATGCAACCTATATAATCAATGTGGCAAGGAAGCTTTGATGCTCAGTTTTCCTTCTACCTGAAGACATTGTTGAGGTCAATACTAAAATGATACTTATTATATTGATTGCAATCATTATACCTTGGAGTCTTACAAAACAAACCAGTGAAGATGCAGGGATTTCAGATAGTGAAAATGGACGTGTAACTAGTAGTTTCTCAAAAATTGTTATTGATGATAGTACTTCAGAGGCGTATTTACCACTTGATAATGGAAGTGGAAGGCTATGTGGTAGTATTGGTTTAAGATCCTTGGCTTCAGATCCAATTCACCAAGGCAGAGCTTCAAACTTTAAAATAACAATGTGCATCCGTGAATAAGGAGAAGGGTGAATTAACTGTTGGCGATTTGAGCTCTAAAATGACTAAACTGAAAGATTTTTGAGGAGTTATTCATCAAGGAGGAGGTAGGAGTTGTTGTGGGGGAATACCATTCAACTGAAAAAGAGATTGTGGATTTCAAAGGTTTTCTATGGATTTATCTTAATTTGAAGACACAGGAAGATACAAAATTAAGTGCTTCCAAGAACAAATCTACATTTCTAACCACCTTGCTTCACACAATTGGCGAATTTGAGAAGGTGACATTTTTTTCGCATATCAATAGTTACCTTAGATATTATCTAGTGGTGAAAAGATACCTCTCAATTGACCCTATGACAAATCATCTCTTTGATATAGTGAAAGATGACATTCTTCTATGCAAATTGATCAATTTGGCTATTCCTGGAACAATCGATGATCAAGCAATAAATACGAAACCAAAGATTAATCCATGAGAAATAAATGAAAATCAAAGTCCATTGGATGAACAATAGTAAATATTGGAACATGAGACTTAGTTGAAGAGAGGCCTCATCTTGTCCTTACAAAGTTTAGAAACAAAATCAATTTTTAGTCTTGGACAAAAATAAATCAACCCACATGATATGTTATGTTTTATTGAGTAGAGATTCAACACAAAATGGGACTTACACCACTATGCCCATGTCTTTTCATATGTCGATAAATCAAATTTATTTTTCTCACCTTTCCACTAAGACAATCATTACATGGACATGGATATCTGTCCATATCATTCTCATCGACTATTCTCTCATCATATGCATGGTATTCATCCGTTGTCAACCTTCAAATTTGACTCATCTTTGATGTTCTGCATTCCAATATTAATTTGATATGTTAATTAACAAATCTCAAGTAATTTAGATAGTACAAGGGCACATAATCAACTAAGTTGTTGTTAACAACAACAACATTGACAAGGAACTAAGCTAGTCTATGAGTTTGCATTTTCTAGTTGTGAAGAGAGGTTGGGCAAAGCAAGCATTACTCAGAGAATCCAATAGGAAATGAGAAATGTGTCATAGAAGGAGTAGTTTATCAGCCTTGGCAGATCTGAATCCTCTACAGTTTGGTAGTCTTATGGAACATGTAGTTCTTATTGCAACCAATTCCCATTCTCAGTTTTGTCCAAGTTATTGTATATTAATGATTTTGGGGGCACTTGAAGGAGATTGAAATAATTTTTTTCTAAAAATATCATGCACTGAAACTATCAGAGTTACATTTTTTTCTAAAACTATCAGAGTTCCATTTTTATGATATCGAAGAATGCTAGAGAGTGACCACACTTGTGATTCTAGTTTAGATCTACTAGCTTCAACACAATAACATATGCATCATATATATCGTTCACCATGGTTTTCCAACCAACACAGACATGGTCTTCCAACCAACACAGACATAGAATTATATGGTGCCTCTTGTTATTATTCCTCCTAGTGTATCCATGACCAAGAGGGCCCTATGTGTAACCACAAACCCCTTCATGAGTATGGGCATAACTAGTCGGAGATGTCCTTGTTTTTGCAAGTAGTAATGATCATGTAGAAGTAGAAATACATGGGATGATATATCTTGGACTAGAAGCATGAACCCTATTCTACTTACTTACAAATTATAATTGAAGAGAAACAAGAGGAATATTAGTTAGAGGAAAAATATTCACCTACTATCAGAATGAAATTCGTATCTATAGAATATTTAAATAATGACTCGGTGATTGAAAACAATAGACCCCTTTATTTTGACAAATATTTTGAACAAACTAAGAATATGACTCTTGATCAATCATCTTGTGCAATAATCAAGAATGTACCACTAGTTTTCATGTACACTTAGAGTTTGGATTTATGTAATAACAAGAGTATTTTTATTGGATGTACTGTCATGGAACAGATTACAATACATGATAAATAAAGTGATTCATATGATAAGGAAATTCTTGATTACCTAAACTATGATTTTTTTAATACATTGTACCCTGATTTATTTGCTGACCTTGACTCATAGAAGGTTAATTATGAATTCCATGTATTTTAAAATGTTGGTTTAATAGCATAGGAAATATATATATGAAATATTTAGTGGCATATTCAAACGATATATTAGGAGTTGGAATAGGATTTGAAGGAGCTGAAGGATTAGTCCTCAACCAAACCATGATCAATTAGGAGTTTGAGGAGCTGAATTAGTGTATATACCAGACATAGCCAGTCTTCAGGGAGGGGATAGAGACATTCTGGAAGGGGCTTGAGAGATCCTTTCACCATTAAACATAATCCTTCCTCTCATCTTTCAACATAATCATTTCACCTTTAGAATTTCAACTTAATCCATTCGCCTTTAGCCTTTATCCCCTCACCTCTCACAAAACAACACCTCACCTCACCTAAGAACTGTAAATCAAAACCACTAGACTTACCCTGACAAGCATCGAATCACCCACCCCATGAAAACAATCTGGTCACTTTATAATGAGGTGCATAGTGATGGTAGTTTTCAATTGACATATGTGGAAGATTATCTTGATTTACAAAACTAGGAAAAAATTGCCATTTAAATTATGTCAACAATATTTGTTCTATGAGGTTCCTTAAAAAACTTATTGAAATGAATTTTTTTCACCTCGACCATCCCAGAAAACCTATTATATTTCCCTCTCGCCTCATTCTTTACACTCCAAATGGTATTTTATATTTTCATCATCTTTGCATAGTTGTGAAAAAATCATGTGTTTTCATCTCCTTGTGCTACCCAAACTGCTCTAGTTTTTTGCCTCCATTTTGATTCTTCCTAGTCAAGAAACTCTTTTTTCATGGCTCCAAAAGATTTAAGTTACTTATATCTCCTTCATTGAAAATTCCATTCATGTTAGGTTTGAAAATGTTAGAAATTTCTTCTTCCAGTATCCATGTCTACTCTTATGGATCCTTGAGTTTGGATTTGGCCCACTTAACAAACTTTATTTTTGTTGAGCATCACCCGATGCAATGAGTGCTAAGTGGACTATTCAAATCATGAGAATTATTGGTCAGTTGCGACTAATACTCATGCATATGGGTCATAGATTAATGACTTACACTATGTAGTTAATCCCGAAAATGATATCTAATTTTAAAATTGTCACTAAATTAAAATGTAATAGATTCCTCCAACCGATCGTCCATTTTTTTCCATTCACTATCACACAAATCCGTAAATTCAATATCCTTAGATCAATAAGAGTTGAATTTAGAAGGGCTCGAGGGATTCTCATTCTGCCTACCCCACTAGGAGAAATATGGGAACATGAACATAAATATGCAACAATCCCTTTCAAACTAATCTTCATAAAAATAAAATACTACAATGTGAATAGTTTAAAATGTGTATCAACTTAGTAAACCAAATGAAAGTTTTTACCATCCTTGCACACACAAAAGGGTTGTTGTGATATGCAAGCCTGTTTTAATTAATTTCAATCATAAGACTTTTGGGTAGCTATGGAATCTATGTACAACAAGTTATCTTAATCACTAAGTTATATTAGTGCTTAATATTAACTTAGAAATTCATCTCAGGATAAATTTTATTTAGAAATCAATTATAAACTAAAACCTTAGCATTGAATTGGGCTTGTCAACTATTTTATGTAGAATAGGCAATATTTGTTGTATGTGGCTTGAAAGATTGGAATTGGAAACCATATTATATGTCATGTCGATCAAAATGGGAACAATAATATGAAACAAGAAATTGTTGAGGCCATAAATTCAAGGTTCATTACAGAGGCAAAAAGATCAAGCAATTTGGACTTACTAAACTGCTTAGAAGAACTTGCTTTAGTATTGGGATCCTTTTGTGGGACACTTTTTTAGTAAGATTTAAGACCCAAGTGCATATTTTATCCTTTCATGTAAAACTTTGGTCTCATGTAATTATAAAGTTTTTGAAATGATATTACATACCCATTAAGGCCTTTATTTCATTGTTCTTGAGGGTTACAACTATTTTCATATTTTCAGTGATGCATTACACACCTATTTGTGGGCGTGTCTCATATTCATAAAGATTCAAGGAAAGGAAGATGGGGAAATCATTTTTGAGAATCACTAGAGAGATTCATCAAATTTCAAAGTACATTAGGGTAGATAACATAGGGAATTTGTTTTATCTCACGTATAAATAACATACATAGAAAACATAAAAAAAAATTAAAATTTGTAATTTTATTAATAATGAATTATGAATAATAACAAATGAAGACAATGCATCATCCAATCATACAATTTTAAATTTAAATAGGTTAGTCCACACATCATATAATGATACATTCATACAATACCATCTGAAAATAACTTGTGACATGTCTTCTCCTTACAAGTGTTGCAATAGTCATTTAGAAACATTAAGCTCAAATGTGTTGCAATAGTTCTTTGGAATCATTGATTTCAATTTGAGTCTTTATAAGATAAGGTAAGTTAAGATAATTTTAGTAATGTCCAATGAATGACCATAAAATTAGGTCAATGATACTAAAACAATACATTCAATCTAGGCATGAAAAGTTGGAGTTCAAAAGCAAGTCCCCAATCG
The DNA here is from genome assembly GCA_010110895.2 of Picea sitchensis. Classification (NCBI taxonomy): domain Eukaryota; kingdom Viridiplantae; phylum Streptophyta; class Pinopsida; order Pinales; family Pinaceae; genus Picea; species Picea sitchensis. Next base: position 9,359 of record SNQJ01S0200052.1, on the reverse strand, counting down.
ATATTGAAAGAAGAGAGAGAAAGAACTAAGTGTCTAATATAAAAAAATTCAATGTTTAACTAAGAGAAGATATAAATTATAATGTGAAAGTATAAGAAACATGATAGAAATTTAAGAGTCTCAACACTGAACAAAAGAGAGGATGTAAAGGCTTTCTAGTGCTCATGTTGGCTACTAAGGGTGAGGCCTTCAAAGGTATACATAATCCTATGGAAGACATGGAATGGACTGATCATCCCTCCCTCAAATATTAACTTATTCCTTACTTTCCATATTTAAATACATGCAATGTAGGCACACAAAGTGGGAGTGAAAAATAAATAACCCAATCAATATTGAAAGAAGATATAGAGATAACTAAGTGTCTAACAAAAAATTGAATGTTTAACTAAGAGAAGATATAAATAAGTTGTGAGTACAAGAAATATGCTAGAAATTTAAGAGTCTCAAAATTGAATAAAAGACATGATGTCAAGGATTTCTAGTGCTCATGTTGTATACTAAGGGTGAGGCATTCAAAGGAATATATAATGGTGAAAGGCTCTCTCAAAGGTAGGGGCTTGAGAGAGCCTTTCACCATTAACCAAAAGCCTTCCATTCACCTTTCAATAGAAGCATTCCACCTTTATAATGTCAACTTAATCCATTTTCCTTTAGCCTTTATCCCCTCACCTCTCACAAAACAACACCTCACCTCACATAAGAACTGGAAATCAGAACCACCAGAATTACCCTCACAAGCACCGAATAACCCACCCCATGAAAACAAGCTGGTCAATTTCCAGCGAGGTGCATGGTGATGGTAGTTTTCAATTGACATATGTGGAAGATATAGTAACACTAGATGTGTCAAAGAAAATTCGGAATCCACATAAATATCTAGGGTTTTCAAATGTAAATATCCAGAAAGGAATAGATCCCAATACAAAAATAGAAAATACAAACAAACATCTAGGGTTTGCAAACAAAAAAATATTTACCTATGACTTCGATGCAGAAGGCCCCTACAAATTCGAATTCTTACTTCACCTTTTGAGAAGTCTCCACATCCTCTCCAAAATATTTTTATCCATCTTGGCAGTTTCTTATATACCTATACAACTTCCATTGCTCGAATTAACTAAAGCCCCTCTCTTCTAGTCAACTGCGAGCTCCAATGGTCCAATTAGCTAAAACACCTCTCCTTTGGTCAGCTACATCTCTAATTCAGACCTCACCGGCTCCAATACTACTAATGGGATCCAATATTGGTCGGGAATGAAACCCCAATTACACCTCCCTCTGCCTCATCGAATATTTAACACTGCACCCACTCCCTCTACGTAATATTGGTCAGGTAGGAAACCCCAAATACACCTCCCTTTGCCCATCGAATAATTACCACTGCACCCACTCCCTCTGCTTCCATGGACTAGTTGTATATTACATGAAACACGAAAAACACCTCCTTATGCCACGTCGAATATTTACCACTACACCCATGCCCTCTGCGCCCATGGACTAGCTGTATAATTACTTGAAGTGCATTGTATTCTCCCACCTTCTCTATGCCCTTGTCAAATTATAAAGAACATTGTGTTCTCCCATCATCTGCGCCCTCATCAATTCTATGCGCCCTCATAAAATTATGAACGCGACCAATATAACCCTATTCCCCACCACTTCAAAGAGTAGTCTGAATACATTAATTGTCAAGATTTGTCATCTATGCCATGAAATGAGTGAAATGATAGCAATAATTATTATAAAAACAATATTATAATATTATATAATTTATTATAATATTACGAAATGTGATATATTTTTCATAACCATTGATAATTAATATATTTTAAATCATCCACATAGCTATAGTGTATATAAAGTTTGCAAATTATATTGTGTGACTATTAATATTTATTAGTTGTGTTTACCCGACAATCAAATTAATCATTTATTTAGTCGTTGTTATTTGTGTGACTAATTATTTAGATTTTTTTTTCCCGACAATCAAATTAGTCATCTATTTATTCATTTCTAACTATGTTGCAAAACAATAATAGAATTTAGTCATTTTTTCATGTCGTGACTAAAATGTTTAGTCACGTAGTCATTTATTTGCCAAATTCTACTAGGGAAGGGAAATAACATTTACCGTCACCCTTTTCACCCTCTTTACTTTTTTCCCACCTCTAATATTTTCTGACATTCTTCCCCACAAAAAAACAATGATTATTATCTTATAAAATTGAGTCATGTAATATAATATCTATTATATTATTCTAATGCAATTGACCTATGAAAATAAATCTGTTTTTCGCTTGACAAGAACACCTTATACCTTTTATGAACCATCGTCATTATAGAAAATCTATTGCAACATCTCTAAAATGAAACATATTTATTATTTTTTGTCCGTCGGAATTCTGATCACAGTTCACCAAGTCAATGTTGACTTAGTCAAATAGTGGGTGACCGTTTGAAGAGAGCAACATATAAGACTACTAGTGTCGGTAGTGAGACAAAAGTAGAGATATCGTCGGAATTGAGACGAACATAGATATATTGTTGGTATTGAGATGAAGATAGAGTAACAATCAGAAGTGCAAAGAATATAAAGGTTTCCATTGCAAGTTCGATGAATGCGACCGGGATTGGAAAAAAATTGAAAAATTGAAATATTTATCTTGTATTTTTTGACAATACGACCAATTTTTTCCATACCATCGGAAATAATTCATTGGAATTTTTTAAATATGTAGTAGTGACTCTATATGCATTGGGATGAAAAATGCATCTTATCTTCAAATTTTCAATAACCTCCCTAGACACCAAATTTTTAGTACTACCACTATATACAATGAGGTTACAAAACTTACCTCGAAATTACATACAATCTTGAATATTTCTTTGCATTACTCTAGTACTTTATGCTTAGGTTGACTCTCTAGCTTCAACAACACTCTTCTAAACATTAGGGTTTCCCCACGTTCTTTTTGAACTTCATAAACACATGATATTATCTTTGACTACAGATCCAAGTGGGATCTGAACACTCTAAGTAACATTAGTTCTCCCTTCTTGTCTTCTATTTATATTCAAGTTTTCACACTCAAAAGTTTTTTTCTCATGTTTATGAAATTTGAAACATTCTCCTACAAATCTACCTCCTCTACCCCTAGGAGTTACTTTTCCTCTAGTTCATAAATACAACTACTTTATTGGGTAGCAACACTTGCATTGCTACCTTTATATTTTCTTTCACCACTTTTTCCTCTACCAAACATGCTTCTACCTCTACCTCATACTCCTCTCCCATGACAGTTTGTTTGTTTCCTTGTCAATTTATCTTTCATATTCAAGGAAAGCATATAATATTTCCTACTAGACCTAATTCTAACCATACTTAGTTAATCTTGAATTGCATACCTTAGGGTATTAATGAACCTAATAGTGGATCCATCTCCTTCGTCACTTTTCTTAGATATAATGGGAAACCAATAAAATTTATCACTATATTCCTTCATAGTATTGTACTTCTATCTTAAATTTTATAGCCTCCTATATAAATTCAAGGTATAATGACGCAGAAACCCTCTCTCTCATGGGGATGCTCGACCTCCCGATCTAGGATCATTCAAAACAATGAGCTGAATTGGCTCTTCAGGCCTCTGGTAGACCCACAAAACCTTGTCCACAGGCCTCTAATTTCTTCCCCACGCTAGAAACAATGAACAAGGACCTGTGAACGCTTGTAAAGCCTTCCAAGAGACCCCGGGCCAAACTGTGGGAAAACTTGACTTATACTCGACGATTTTGGGACTTCTTAATCCACCTGGTGCAAGTCTGTGCTGACCCGAACCCCTCGGGAGATTTCTCTTGCTTCTCATGCCTTCAATCTTAAATATCAGTATTTAGACCCTTTTACTCTGGTGGCAACTGCATGTGACCGTGGGCTATGACCAGGTGCCTACCCCCAAAGGTGCTTCGTAGCTTCAGGCTTTGGCAGTTTTGACTGCAACTGAATCATTTTTACCTGAACCCTAAACCAACGAACTTACCCAGACAGGATCTACGACTCACGTTCCTCCAACAAACAACGAATGTGATCCACTTTGAAAATTCCACTTCGAAAATTCAAGCTTCGACGCTTTTGAATGCATCTACCTCCCTTTTCTCTGAACTACGAATCGACGAAATCACTTGGACTGGATCTATGGTCTACACTCCTTCTATAGGTAACGACTGCAATCCACTTCGAAACTTCGATGTTCGGGAGTTTCGAACATTTAACCACCTTTTTCCCCCGAAGTACTTCTACACGAAGCTATGGATCAAACGCCATGTACTCACCTCGATCAATGGTCGAGAAGTCCTTTGATTCCACTTCGGACGAATTTCAGTCAACACCCCTCTGCTCTTGATTCCCCGAAGTTTCAATCCTCCAAAGTAAATATCCACTATCCACGTGTCCCTCCGTTCATCAACGACTCCAGTTGACTTCGGGAGTTCGAGACTTTCTCTCTTTGTGACTTTTCTCTCCAAATTCCCCAAAGTGTCGTATCACCAAAGTGTCATATTAACGACTCCAAATGCCACGTGTCCAAGCAACTGATGGCTAGGATTTTTTTTCTTACCTTTTCGAGCTTCGAACGACTTCTGGTCAATGCTTCACCTTCTCCTTGCTCTTTTCTCTGAAGTCCATGATCTGGTGACACATGGCCTTCCTAGATCTATGGTCATGATGAATTTTTCTACTTCGCCCTTCAGGAGTTCTGCACACTCCACACAGACTTTTCTCTGAAGTACCTTTCCTCTAAACTGGAAGATCTCCTACCATACGTCCCTTCTTCACGGATGGCTACGATTTACTTCGTAACTTCAAGCTTCGGGATTTTTTTACATTCCACCCCAAATTTTCAAAGAAGTGATTTTCTTCAAAGTACGTCGATCTCTGCCATGTACCCTTCTGAATCTAATAGTCTAGATTCACTTTGCATCTTTGGGACTTTGACGATCCCGCTCCTTGAATAGTTCCAAACCTCTGAAGAGATCCTGCTTCGAAGCGCATGATCTAGAGACACTTGTCCCTGCAATATCAACGACCTAGATCTACTTCACCCCCCCCGTCGATGACTTTGGGAGTTCTCCCAACTCTTATCCTTCTCTCTTTCGAAGTGTTATACCTTCATACCTCCAGATATGATGCCACGTGCCTCCTGGAGATCGACGACCAGGATCTGCTTCACAACTTCAAGCTTAGGGAGTTTTTCTCACTCCACTCCCACTTTTCCCTGAAGTGATCTTCTTCCGAAGCACGTGGATCTCCACCACGTTTCCCTTATAGACGATGGACGATCTCGATCTACTTTGGGACTTCGATGAGTCTGCTCTCTGGTGCACATAAAAGAGGTTTAAATCTCATGCACTTTACCTGGATTCGACGGATGTCGATCCTTCATGCTCAGATCCAGCAGTTGGGATCTGTTCTCATGCTCGACGTGCTCCTCTTGGTGTTTGGATGTAGAATTCAACAACCCAGATATTCTCTTTGCAGCTGATGTAACGAATGTTGTAGCTTCTCCTCCTGAGCTTCTTCGTTCTCCCAAATTTGGGAAAATTTGTAAGTGTTCAAAGGTTTTGGGCCTTGAACCTTCTCCTATGAACCTGAATACTGGGTCTCGACTTATGCTTCTCCTCCTAAGATTTGGGACTTGGAACAAGTCTGTCGACGCACACCTTGCGCTATCCCTTTTGATATTTTTCCAATGTAACTTGACCTCGGCTCTGGCGCACACTTGCACTTTCACTGTGGAAACTTGCACTACCTTTCCTGAGATTTAAACTTACTCAATATCCTAAAGGTCTCGACTCTCTGATTCCTTCAAAGAAACTTTTGGTGCCCTCCTAAAAACCCAACACTCTTCCTCCTGAGCTTGTAAAGTAGGAACACTTTACCTTTGGAACACACTTTCCCTCGTCTAGATCTTCATACTTTCTCAACACTTGTCTAAGCATTGGCATGGTGCACTCCTTGCATAGGTCTTCTCCTGAATCCTGAACTCTTTCAGGTTCACTGATGCACACCTTACATCCACTCACTACACACCTTGCAGAGCTTCTTCCGCTACAGTGTTCAACAAATCTGGTTCTTTCAACTTCTCCAACACTTTAGAATGTGTTGGTCTTGTACACTCTTTGGACCTGCTCAAAGCACTCCTTTCTAAACTTACAGAGTGTTCAGTAACTTTGTGGGTGTCTTCCTTTGACACTTCTCTTCTCATAACTCAAAACAGAGTTCACCTGTGCACACTTGCACCTGCTCAATTCCCTCCTGGAAGAGATATACAAAGTTTTCCAGCAACTCTGTCTTATGTGCCTTCTATGCACAGTTCCTCCTCCAAGGTATTCAACAACGTTGAGTCTCCTCTCTGAATCCGTGGATATCCTACTGTTCCCTCCTGGAACATTCTCCTCTAAATTCAACTTGAATTTCAGATGGACACTCCTTGCGTTGGCTCACAAAGTTTTCAAGACTCTGTCATGCACTCCTTGCATTTAGCCTAAAAGAACCCAGAAATAATCCAAAAACCTCACAACAGATAGTGGAATATATCTTATCCCTGCAAATGGAACCTATATCATACATCTGCAACATATGCACATAAACCCATAGATGACATTCATTCATAAAACACACAAACACATAGAAAACTCATAGGCAATAACAATTGCTCTTTATATTAATATGAATGTTTGTTTACAATGGGTGTAGGCTCGAACTGCAACTGAGTCTCGACTCTCTCCTCCTTGGATTATAATGATTTTTCATCAACTTTCAGCAACCTCTAATGGTCATACATTACAATTATTTATACAAGAGGATAATCATTGAGTCTTTCCCTCCAACTACTCTAGTGGTGTCTAATCACCATTTACAACGCCTATCTACTGAGGCAAATTACATTGAATGAACATCTAGTCTGAATCAGATCTATATCCGTCTACAACTAGCCATTAAAGGCAACCTTAACTACATCCTGTACAAAGTCAATGAATCAACTCTTATCTACCTTACAACATTTAATTCCTTTTAATTCCATTCAAATTTTAAAATTGAGGGAGAAATGAGAGGGATGGCGCCTCTCCCCTCCTTGAATGCGCTTTCATGTGCTGGAATGCTAGCGTGTGCTTAGGTGGAAAGGATTCTCTTGCATCATACTCCACTGTTGGGAAAATCATGAGCTCCCACTCATGAGATCCTCTGCTCTGCTGTTGAAATCCCCCTGGATCCCAAACTCTTCTCTGGAGTTGTCCACCTGCTTCTCTTCTTTGTTGCTTCCCTTTTCTCTTGCAGGATCCCTTCTGCTTAGATTCCTCCTGCTGACAACTTATTTTGCTGACTTCACCATCAACTCTCTTATCTTCTCTATTACTTATTCCAGCTGCTCTGCTGGTTGGATTCTCCTTGGCAGTCTTCTTTGATGTTGCACCTCCTCATGCTGATATAAGGGCAGATCAACTTGATCTCCCATGCTGTCTCCATCACTTGTGGCCTTGAATTTCCACTTCCCTACAGACTCAGATTCTGTAGTCTCATCAATGAGTTGTTTCTCAACTGTCTCCTCTGACAGATTGGATTATGCCAGTTCCTTTGCTAGTAAAACTCCAGCTTCCTCCAGCTGCTCCTAGCGTCCATTTTCTCCTCAACTCCAATCTGCATGACTGTCTCCTGGCATCCATTTTCTGGTTTTGTATTGTTCAACCAATCCTCCAACATATCCAATTCCATCTCTCACTGAGTGATAAACTCAACTATGTGATCCTCTTTTTCTGTTGGGGAAGACATCAATGTCTGCCCCTTCTCCTCTTCCTCTATGATAGTCACAACTGGTTTTCCTTCTTTTGTTTCACCTGGAATTTGTGCACTGGCCTTTGTTGGGCTAATTGGCAGGAATATTTGAATTCCCCCAATGATCATAATGCTCCTCTGATCCACTTCCATCAACACTCCTTGCTGATTTGAAATCCTAACTAAGCTCATCTCTTCTACCTTTCCCACCTAGAAATATGGGATTCCAGTTTTTCCCTCCTAGTAGTCTATGAGATCAATTGTTGATCTCTTCTCATTGCCCACTTGGAAATCTGATAGCTCACTGCTTTGCTCCTGGAATTCTACGAGATCTCTTCTTGATCTCCTCTTCTCATCACCGAGTTTTTCTCCAACTTATGGCTCATAGACACAAACCAACTTCTCTGTGTCACTGAGGGTTTCAACTTCCTTCAACCACCTCCTCAACACTTTTTACTATCTTCTGGACAACAACTTTTGGACAAGCCATTTTTCTTTCTTCTTCATTGGCCATTCATACTTCCAATGCACCTGGGATTCTTGTTGCATCTTCAACGTTAGCCTGTTGAGCTCTGCTATGATTTCCTCTATCTCTTTATCCATTTATTCTTCTCTTTTCTGCTTGTGATCCTCTCCTTGACCTCTTCTATCGCCTTCAATAGCCATTTTCTTTCTCTACCCTTATGCCCACTTGGTTGTTTGTTTTCTACTCTACAACTGAGAGTATCTCTAGCTTTTCTCCTTTGTCTCTTCCCTCCTTTTCCTTCTATTTGCAAGAAAAATCAGGCTCTGATACCACTTGAAACAGACCCCCTCTCTCTCTCGGGGCTCCTCGACCTCCTAGTCTAGGATCGTTCAAAACATTGAGCTGAATTACCTCTGCTAGACCCACAAAACCTTGTCCATAGGCCTCTAATTTCTTCCCCATGCTAGAAACAACGAACGAGGACCTATGAATGCCCGCAAATCCTTCCAAGAGACCCTGGTCCAAACTGTGGGAAAACTTGACTTATACCTGACAATTTAGAGACTTCTTAATCCACCTGGTGTAGGTTTGTGCTGACCCGAAACCCTCAGGCACTTTCTCTAGCTTCTCGTTCCTTCAATCTTAAATCTTAAGCTTTAGCCATTTTTCCTCTTGCGGCGACTGCAAGCTATGACTAGGAACCTACCTCAAAAGGTGCTTCGAAGCTTCGGGCTTCGATGATTTTGACTGCAACTGAATCCTTTTTACCTGAACCCCGAACCAAGGAACTTACCTGGATGATATCTACGACTCACGTTCCTCCAACAACCAATGACTGTGATCCCCTTAGGAAATTCAAGCTTCGGTTGATTTGAATGTATCTACCTCATTTTTCCCCGAACTCTGAATCGACAAAATCTGTAGTGCCCAGATTTCAAATTAACGTTTAAAATTTCTTTTCAAATTTTTGTAATTTCTATAAGTCTTTAAAGAAGTAAATATTCATAATTTACAATCTATCTCCATACTTACGTAATAAAATTTGGCAATAGGTACTAAATT
>SNQJ01S0200051.1:0-10969 GCA_010110895.2 Picea sitchensis | reverse complement strand
CTTCCCAGTTGTCTTATTGAGATAGTGGTGGGGTGCTAACATAGTGTAGTTCTTTCGATCTCCTAAGTTGAAGTCATTGTTCTTCAACAACGGGATCTGTCCTAACTAACTCCCAACTATGCGAATTCATTTCGAAATATATGCAATGAACAAAGAATAATCAAAATCCTAAGGGATACAGTCGCTATTAACAACACCAAACAAAGGTGGAATATAATCAGGTAGGAGCGAAAGTATCTGCTTTGCATTAGCCATATCATTGTGGTGCTTACTTCGTTGTTGAACTACGGGGTTGACACGGCCGGAACAACGTTCGATCGAAGGGAAGCCTGCAGTATCCTAGTCAACGATGCCTGGATACCTTCATATATCGGTTTGTCGACCATTAGCTTCTTAATAACTTCCTCGACAGACTTCTCCAATTCACCAGGTTCACCCGACATTCCATATTTTAACAGATAGGCAAGGTAGACAAACAGACGGTGGTGTAGACAAACGGAAAGGCAGGGTCTTATTTTAGATAATGATAGACTGCACAACTCGACACTTGGACAATTCTCTGCTTAGTTCAGTCAATCACGGCTAGCAAAAAGTTGTCCCAATGTAGTGACCAATGAGTTAAATAAGTGGGGCATCGTGAAGGATCCTCCAACGGCGAGGAAATTCCTCCATCAACATAAATTTGTCCATTATGGCATGGTGTCAACATCCAAAAGTGGTCCATCATCCCATAAATTCATTTTCTAACCATTATGGAGCGTTATTCTAATGGTCAGGATGCCTCCAACGGTCATATAAATTCATTGAGGAGAAGTCCCATTCTGCATGGACCTGTTGTTCCAGCGAGATTCAAATTTTGCGAACCTGCCTCTTGCGAGGTTCCAGTCTGTGAAGTCTTCCATATAGTTTATGTAACTTCTTGTAGATTTTCCAACTTAGCCTTCTTTTTATTAAGCTTCCTTGACTTCTTTCACGTGATCTGAGTCTCTCTAATTGTTTATGGAATCCCCTTTCCATTTGTATTCTTATCTTCCCCTGGCGCAGTGGCTTCGCACTGTTGAGGTGCCTTCAAAGGATCTGAAGTTAATATCTCTTTTCTTAACAGTTCCTGAGTGAACATACTTCTTTCTTGCATAGATAGGTTCTTCAATCCTTCTTGCATTCTTTCAACCTTGATAGCTAATTCTTTTGATTTTTGTCCCTCCTCCATTGTTACTTTGTTCTATTGATTCGACTTATCCTCTCGTTCTTCTATTAGTCGGTCTATTTTTCTAGCTATGAAATCCCTTAGTTCTTGATTTTTCTTTTCGGTATCTTCTTCCTCTTCTTTTATTCTGATCTGATCCTTCTCAATCCAATTCTTACCTAACAATAGTGGGAAAGGGGCGCTTTCCCCAATAAACCTAATGACTTCAAATTATTCTCCAGTTGATGTTCCATGAAAAAAAATAGGTAGAGTAGTTACTCTTCCACATAAATTTATCATTTTTCCCTTAAAAAATCATATCCTTCCTAAAAAAGGTACAACAATAGGCTTTCCCAAAACTTCCCAAGTTTCTTCTGTCATAATATTCATTTGTGTTTCTTCATCCAAGACATATTCTATGTTGAAGTCTTCTATTCTTTCACTTATGCGTTGTTTTTCTTTCAGGATTTCTGGTAAACTGACATATTTATGAACATCCATCATTTCTTTCAACTGTAATAACGTAATCTGAAATTCCTCTGACCCTTTCTCTTTATGACTTTCTAACATGCCCTTACTCTCTTGACTTACTTCATAGTTTTCTTGCCTTATGTTCATCCCTTCAACTTTAGCAATAATCCTTGGACAATCCTCAACCTCATGACCAAAAATCTTACAACAAAGACAAATAGGACCTACCTCAGGATATTCATTAGCAAGATGTCTTGGTATTCTACAATTATAACACATTGTTCCCCAAAAATTTTTGTACTACGCACTTCCACTAGGATCATAGTGTTGGACCTACAAACTGCAAAAATTCTTTCTAGGTTTTTGCATCCACTTATTAGTCCAAAAACCCTTTCTATGCATAGGAATAACATATCTTTCTTAATTTCCATAAAATTTACTCAAATAAACTCTTTCTTTCAACTGTGCCCTAGCCTTCAGACTAGTGACAGAATATATCAAACATACTTAAGTTCATGCTTTCAAAACAAAAAATTTCACTTATCCTTCTCTTACCAAAGCACAAAGCTTGCTTCTCTAGGATATTACCTATTTTCTTCAGATCAGCTTACTTTCTTAGCACAAATCTTTGCAAGTCAAGTAGAGTACTGCGCACTTCAACAACAGATCTACGCACATAGCTTCTCTTTTTCTTTACTTCAGTTCCCAGCATTCATAGTTTCAAGTCCCGGCAACGGAACCATTTGTTGGCACAAGGGCAGACCCAAGGTTCAACTATTAACAACGCACCAACAAAACCCTGACTACCGACCCTTTTGACAACACCTGCGAAGTAGGCAAAGTCTCACCCGAGGTAGAAGTAGGGGAGGTTACAAGACGCATGTGTCTGTAACCAAGTTGGGACAGAGATCTGTGATAAAAACATTTCGCACAATAGTCTATTAACACTTAGGATTAACATGCATTAGTTTCTTAGCTTAATTAACACCGCGGGACTTAGTCAAAGATAGATCGGCGCAATAATAATGAATAATTATATACCTTGAGAAATTAGCATTATAAGTTAGATCTAGAATTCATTCATCATTAACACAAGTAAATCACTTAAGCAACAAAATATCTATCTATTATACATTGTAATCAAATCACTAAGAAGATTCATAACATAAATAACATAGCACAAAGAAAACCAAAGACACTATATATACTTGGTTCACCCCAGTGTGGGGATACATCCACCAACTACTTTTCCTCTTTATTATTCATCAAAATATTACATTCATTCACTCATGTGCACCAAGCCACAGAGTCAAGCTTCTCACTAGATAGGAGATCTGCGCACTGAGCACCAGATCCTCCTTCCAAAACTAGGTCAAGGCACATAGAAAACTCTCTATCAAGCACAAAGCCTTAACATACATACATTCCTTTGCATAAAGAAACTTGAACTACTTGCACACTTCACTCCTTCTACAATATATTCTTCTTTATTTATACTTTTACAAACTCTTACAATAAGGCCTAAACATGGGAAAACCCATGGGCCTATATCCCATAAACCCATTAAAAAAACCCTAGGGAACCCCTTACTAGGTCCACATAACCCACAAAATAAGTGATATCCATGATCTTAGCTCCTCTTGGGTGCTCCTTCTTCGACCATCGTGTTGAATTCCAAAAGTGGGCCAAATCTGACCAAGGTTTCCTCAGAACCTGGTCGAGGGACAACAATGATTGGGCTCCGACAAGATGATGATCTGGGAAGGATGTTCCCTTTGTGGAGCAGTTCTTGTATCTGCCTCTTGATCTCCTCATTTTTTAATAGAGAGCAAAGATAGACTGGCCCATTGGGTAGAAGTGCATCGGGGGTCAGATCAATGGGATGCTTGACCTGGCAGTGCAGAGGTACCCCGGTAGGAGAGGAGAATATATCTAAGTATTCTTCCATGACCTTATCCACTTGATTTTGTTGCGTGAAGAGATCAGTCGTGGAGGCCCTTGATGTGGTTGGGATATTTTGCTCACTCTAAGAGAAAATCACAAAGAATAAAAATTTCTCGTTCTGAGAGATAACCTTCTTTCATTGCTTGGTAGAGATCAAGGATATAGCACTAGGTGGGACTACCTCAGGTATCTTGTACAATTTCCTGTTCAAAGTAATAATAACATTATGAGGCCTAGACTCATATACAACATGACGTTTCCATAAATAAAGTTGCCCAAAATAACATTACAAACTTCAAGAGGAGAAACATCACACAATACCTTGTCTTTGAAGGGCTTGATTTCATATGAAAATCGACATTGTTTGTAGATGCGGAGATCGCTTCCTTGGAGGATTCATCCAATGGTGTAGGGTTGCGGGTGCGGCATTGTTGGCAGGGCCAGTTGCTTGAAGAGCTCTGCTGAGATGAGGTTCTTCTGGATACCACTATAAATGATGAAGTGCAGTGGGGTGCCTTTTATCCACATATGTGAATGGAAAAGGCACTTTCCTTCTTCTATCTTGTCTGGTTCTCTAGGTTGGAGCTTGGTGGTAGAAACTATGGCATTGGGTTCCGCATCAATAATCTATCTTCCCCTTTCTGGCTCTGAATCAGAGTCAAAAATCGCATCTAATTCAAAGGATTTCACTTCGACCACCAATGACTGTTTTGACTAGAAATCACCAATGTTATGCCAAGGGATCTTATGGAAGTCGCACCACTTCTCGGTATATTTATTTGTCTTTCTGGTGTCCTTCTTTGGTTGCATCTTGGACTGGTTGTCCTGATATTTTACATCTTTTCTCTATCCTTTGTTCTGCAGTTTGGTTCCAGCCTTCCCTATATTTTGTTGTGTGGGGTTCCAAGGCCCAAATTATTGCATCTTTTATTTGATCTTCTACTCGATTTTGACGGCGTATCGATAGGTTGCGCCTAAGGATGATATGTCCAGAAATTCCATTTCAGTCTGGATATATATATGCATAGCACTGCGATACTTGAGCACCATATGTCGCTCTGAATCTTAGATACCCATCTTGGTGCGCAAGGTATGGAAGATATTTGTGAATTCTGGCACTAATTTGTCTCTTTCTTGCCACAGTGTGGTCCATTTTGTACACAAGTCGTCATAACTTCYGACAGTGTAGTATTGTTCCTTAATATCATCCCTGAAGTATTCCCARCGACTATAAATAATGAGGGTTCCTATGTTTCCTTTTTATCACAGAAATTTTCGCACCAATCTTTGACATGGGGAATGGMTTTGAGGAGTGCAAAAGTAATATTTTCTCTATTCAAAAAGTTATGGATAGAAAAATACCCTTCTAGTAGATTCAACCATTTTTCTACAGCTTATGTGTCTATATGACCTTCAAATATAGGAATATCAAAGTTGATTTGTACCTTGAAGGGGGTGGTGCCTCCGCTTGAGGAAGATGTGTCACTTGTTGGTAGCCACCGAAGAATTTGCGCAAAGCTATCCATCATATCATTCCTTTGTTGCGTGAGGGCTTCCTCAAGCAAAATTTTGAAAGGATCTCTTGTCTCGTCATATTTATTTTCTTCTGCCATGAGAGGTCGCTTGGACATGTGAGATATTTTGTCCTCAAGAGAAACAAGATCGAGACCCAATTCTTTGTACCCTAACCTCATTGGGGACATGCATTAATAACGACAAGGAGTAGACCAGTCTGATACCATTGATTCGAGTTTTATTAGCAGAATGAAATGAATATAGATTATTGAAATATGTTTAACACAGAATAACAAAGATACAGTAAAATTGGTTTCTATTCAATAATGAAATAAGTTGAAACAGTAAAATGCAGCGGAAAACAAGCTTGTTGGAATGGTGGCGGATTATCTCTGAGAAGATATCTGGCGGTTGCGCTCATTCGCAAGAATATGATTTCAATGAGGCTCTAAAGGCCTTTTTACAATAATCATGAATTACAAAAACCCTAGGAGATGAAGCACCAAAAGTCATGTGGTCCTTGTTGGTGTAAGCTAGTACATCAACTTCTCAGGGTCGTAACTTTTGCATACTATTATCACATGAAGTTGTTATGGGTCAATCAAATTCATCCTTAGGTTTTTAATTTTTATCCTTAGTCTTGTTTAAGATTTAGTTTTAATTTTCTCCTTATGGTTTTCTTCGGTCTTAGCACAAAATAAATGTAAGTATGAATGTTGGCCCATACTTTTGGTTTATACCTTCATCTCATCACATGATTAGAGAGCCATCCCCATCACCCTTATTCCACCACTAGTCTAACATGTCACTACCTCCACTATGCACTTAAACCCCTCCACTCTATCCCTCTACCTGTTAGAAGGTCAAATCAAGTCATTTTAGTACGATGACATATCATCAGGAGTTTTCGTAGCACATCTTGAGTACATCCTCCCTCATTACCATTATTTCACTTATGAGGCTTGTGTCGGTCGATCTCATTGATTTCAGCATCCATGATTTAAAGTAAATAATTTGAGATTTACTCATTTAAGGTTGTCTAACTATTTTCTCAAATATTTGATTTTTCTCTTAGTTCGGCGCTGTAGAAACTCCTAAGTTCAGACAGGCGCTGCGGATTCTGCTACAGACTAGATGGAAGAGGGGAATTGAAGGTTATATTTGTTGCAAATAGTTCCAGACACTGTGAAGCATATCTACTGTCAAGCCATGGTGTCCAAGTACTCCTTGAGTTTTCTAAGCTTTGTTGAAGATTAGTTTAAATATGTGGTTATGTTTCTCTTCTTGGGTGCTACAAATTGAGGATCTAAATTACCAACCTGCCCCTTTACTTTTTCTATCACCAAATCCTCAGCCTATATGCAATATTTTCAGCCCCTTCTACCACAATTGATCCAATATTGTTGTCTAAGACATTGTTCTTTTCTCTATCTTAGCCCTTGCTTCTATACTAAGAAATATGCTACTAATTGTGCTATGGATCCCTTGTTCCAGCATTGCAAACCTGTGCATAAAACTCAACATTGTCATCCTTTAATTGCATGGCCTCTATCAACTGAATTCCTTTAGATTTTCAATTGTTATTCCAAGTCTAAAATATGTCTACGTTGAAATTTTAAAGAGCCTTGTTGATTAACATGGTGATGACCTTGCATGATGGTGAATTATTAGCTTAAAATCTTTGGCAGTTGCTTCTTCCTTGCATATCCATTTTCCTAGAGGGTTTTCTTCCATTTCTTAATCTTCAGTTTCCCTTTCATAAGCTCAGTAGTTAAAAAAATAGGAAAAATATGAATCCTTAGAAGAAGCCAACTTTAAAAAGACCATCATTCCAAACCCTAAGACCTATGTTCTTTGTTTGTCCTATCATATCTCTCAGAGTATTGTATTATTTTTCCTCCTATAATAGAAATTGGATACACCTTAGCAAAAGAAGTCTCACAAGGGTGGGCATGTAGTCAAGATAGAGCCTTGTGATATGCAGTTGTTTGATATTGAACCTCTAATCAGAGAGGTCTTCGAGAAGGTTGGATGTTTAAATTTTTTTCAGAATATGTAGAGTGGACACCCTTAGGTAGCCAGATATTTTGCCTTAAATTTTGATAGAACAAAAACCAAGGTGGGAACCCTTGAACTGGAGGTATATGAAGCCACCATTGCAACAACCACTGAGATACCCAACACTAGTGAAATATGGTTTAAATCCATTACTCTTAATGAAACCTTCTCTAAAGATTTCCTCAAACCAGAGTATCAGGGAGATAACCTATCAAAGGGAGTACCTAGGAGCCACTTGGTTGAGGGATTTGACAAGATGTTAAAAGTGATCCAGAGATATTTTACCTATGAGGTCAGATTCAATATGATTTACCAATATCACATTAGACTTTTGTTTCACTTCATAGGCAATGACCTAATTAACATTCCTTTCTATTTGTTAAGGAGTATGGGGAAATGGTTGATAGGGTCCAAGACAAGTCCAAGGATGTGGACACAAGTGTTTTCCACTTAGGTTTGATTAGGATGCTTGTAATGGAGGAGTTTAAGAAAAGAAAGATAGCTTGGGAGAAATTAATTGCCTCTGCACATATGCAACTAAATGTAGCCCCTACTCCTCAATCTAAGGTGTAGAGCCCTTTGCAAGGTGATAGTGTTTTCCACACAAAGACAAGAAAAAAGAGAAATGGAAAACACACTGCCAAAGATAATCAGGCTCCTAAGGAACAAGAAGAATAATAAGGAGGAGCTCATCACTCTCCATAGAGGTAATTTTCACCCCAACCTGCTCCAGAACTAGAAGAAATTCCCTCAGCTAATACCAAAGTCAAAAAAGGGAGAAATTTACTCTTCCCCTCACCTACTACTGCAGTTGATACTAGAGCTAGGAGGCCCTTCACCAGGTCATCATCCAAGAAGGAAATTTTTGAACAAGAGGTCATAGCAGAAGCTCCTGTCAAGAGGAAGAATAAGGGTAAAATTGAGACTGTTGAAAAACACATTGAATTCATAGACATAACAACTCCCCCTGAGAACCCTAACTTCAAAATATTGATTAGACAGCTTAGAGATGTCAGAAAAGAGGTTGCTCACCTGAATAAAGAAGGGTTAGTTGAGAGGGAAAAGTTGAGAGATCGTATGGACATGTATAAGGAAACCATTGATCTAGCCAGGTTTACAGCAAAGAGATGTATGCCCCTTCATAGGCAGCTTAGAAATATATACAGGTAGAACAAAGACTTACAATCTCATATCTGAAAGATCAAGTTGGAGTTACATCCCTTCAAAGATGATTTATCTCAAAGAAATATTAATGTTCTAGCTCAAGTTGTAACCAGGAGAAGTACTAGACTAAGGAGATGAGATGGAGTGGTTGAAATACCCTCAATTTTGATGATGATGATCCTTGCATTTTTAAGTTTTTGTGGGAAGTATCATGATTATACCTGCTTAGGAGGAATCTACAGGCTTATACACCTTTTGCTAATAATTTTGGGTATATTTGGCTCAAAATGCATAACACATAAAGCTAAGGGACATTTTGTAGCACCTAGTGCTACGAAATGACATACACGGACAAAGTTGCAAGTTCATTATGGAATGCGCTACAAAATGATCCACACCATACAGAAGTTGCATGGTTGCTGCGAAATCTGCTACGAAATGACGTAGACAGACAAAAAATGCAACCCCGCTATGGAATCTAATGCAAAATAGTCTACATATGCGGGCGCTGCAGAATTCGCTATGGAATTTGCTGTGAAATCCACTACAAACTAGATGATACAGCCAACACTTCAGGGTTCACTACCAATTCCATTTTTGATGGGTTTTGAGGGAATCAACAGTCAGCAAGTGGCAAATGGAGCTTCATACAAATTCTTGGAGGTCAGTTGGAGTTGGTGGACACCTGGAAATGAAGGAGATGTGCTCAAAGAATAACTCACTATGCAAATATTATGGTGTTGGGGTTGTCGCCAACATTTTCCCTGTTTTTAGCAGTTTGTTTTTTCCACTTGTACAGATGTAAGATTTTTAGTTTTAAGTGGGAGAATCCTAGGTTAGAGGATCCAGATTGAATTGTATGTTGTCACTCATTGTTTAGACTATAAACACAACATTAGAATGGAATTTTTAGGTTTGAATGGTTGAGCATAGACTCTCTTATGTAATGTTTTAATGTAACAGAGCCAGACTCTGGTTTTTATGTATGAGATCTGAGACATTTTCCTAGTATAATTCAACTTCCTTTCCATTATATTACTTCTTTCTTACTTTGATTTTCTCATCATTGAATGATTCAATTGATATATTATAGCTTTGTTGTAATGTATGCTTGATTATGATATTGTTGTAATTATTACCAGTGTTTTAAAGTTTAGATCAAGAATTTTTTGTGTCTGAGCTTTTTCTTCACTTGTCTTCTAGTAAGGCCTGATGCTAATAGTAGACGTATTCATCCTTATCAGTAAAGTCTTCCATTTAAACACACTTATATTTAAATCACTGACTGAAGTTATCTAAGACCTCATTTTCTTATGCATTCTTGCCTACAAATTTATGTGTTTGAGCATTGTTATACAGAGTTTTGTCCATTTGACACTCTATCATAAAATTACCATTACAAACCTATTTGATGGGTACTGAGATTATCCTCTAACATTATGAGGGTGACTCTCATTTCTAACGTGGTATTTGGCTTGATGTTAAGCATGATGACACTCTAGTATCATGTTTTGAGTGGATGTTGTGGAATCCAAACTCTAAAAGGATCTCTCAAAGACACAAGGCTTATTGAATTTCATAAACCACTACTCAGTACTATGATTCTGTTGAAGAAAGAGAAATAGCTTATTGTTTCTTATAGACCCAAGAGACAAATATTGAACCAAGGCTATAAACATAACTTGCATTAGACTTGATCATGCGGTGTTGTTAGTCAATCTAAATTAGTAAGCCCGACCAACGAGTCCACCTAACTATAATGTATGTGGAGCTAAGCGTACCTTGGATGTCACCAGAAGTATCCTTTAGTTGTTTTCTAATGGCTTTCATGGGGGTGTTTGAATATATCAAAAGCAAGACCAACAACAAAGGAAATATTGGCGGGTGTAATTGATTATAAGGGCTACCAACTAGCCCGATGGTAAAGTGGCATCAACTTGAGGAGAAATGCAGGTGGTAGTGTTGAGCACTCCAACACACCCTAAAATTTAAAAAATTTGGGTACCACTTTCTATTTTTTGTCGTTTGCAATTTTTTTTCAGACCAATCTAAATTAGTGAAACTGACCAATAAAGGAGTCCACCCCTAACTATAATGTATCATGAACTAAACTGTACCTTGGATGTACCGAAGTTTTCTTTTAGTTGTTTTCTAATGGCTTTCATGGGGTGTTTGAATATATCGAAAGCAAGACCAACAACAAAGGAAATATTGACGGGTATGAGTCAATTATAAGAGTCTACCAACTAACTGATGGTAAAAAGTGGCATCAACTTCGGGAGAAGTACAGGTGGTAGTGTTGAGCACTCAACAACACCCTTAAAATTATAAAAAATTTGGGTACCACTTTCTATTTTTTGTCGTTTGCAATTTTGTTTCCTTTGATTCAACTTGAGTTGCATTTCTACTATTTTTCCAATTTGCTCATTTATTTACACATTTTGATTTGCATCTACAAATCAAGAGAAGTCCAAAGAAAACCAAATTCGCATGTATTTCAAATGAGATCAGAAAACGCAAAACACTTGGCGGTTTTCTTAAGAAAGAGCCTCAAATCCACTACTAAAGGAAAATACCTTCGATACCTGATGGGCGCTATTATGAAGTGTTGATGCCAATCAATATCAGGCA
>SNQJ01S0200050.1:0-17011 GCA_010110895.2 Picea sitchensis | reverse complement strand
AAATAAAATTGTTAATCACCATATTATTCATCTACCTAACAATCACATTCTAAAGGGACTAGTCCCATTAGAAAGATTGTTCGATGGGAATGAGGTGGCAGTAAAGGGTAGGGTTTCAAATGGAGATGTTGATACAGTGGAGTGCAACATTGGCACACAGGAGGAGCCTAAGTATATCATGTTCTCAAACAGTTTGACCAAAGAACAGAGGGTCGAATATACCGAGTCATTAAGAGAATTTTCTTATGTGTTTGCATGGACCTATGAAGACCTCAAGACATATGACACATATGTCATTGAACACAAGATCCCACTGAAGGAAGAGGCTAAGCCATTTAGGAAGAAGCTAAGAAAGATAAATCCCATGTTGTTTCCTGTCATGGAGAGTGAAGTGAAGAAGTTGTTAGATGCCAAAATCATTGTCCCCTTGATATATTATGAGTGGGTGGCCAATTTGGTCCTGGTGAGGAAGAAAAATGGAGAAATTGGGTTCTATGTTGATTTCAGGAACTTGAACAGGAGCTCAAAGAAATACAACTATCCCTTTCCCAACATGGAACACATATTGCATAGGGTAACTGGTGCATCTAGGATATCCATGATTGATGGTTTTTCTGGCTATAATCATCTATCATTCAGGCCTGAGGACAGAGAAAAAACAACCTTCACCACTCCTTGGGGCACATTCATGTATGCCAAAATGCCTTTTGGATTAATTAATGCAAGAGCAACATTTCAGCGAGACATGGACATAGCCTTCATCGGGGAGAAATATCAGTTTGTGGTGATCTATCTGGATGACATCACAGTCTTCTCTGGGTCTGATAAAGAGCACTGTTGTCACTTGAGGAAATTTTTCTTGAAATGTCGGAGGTTTGGCCTTTCCTTAAATCCCAACAAATCTTTGTTTGCTATGAAGGAGGAGAAGTTGTTAGGCCATATAGTATCAATAGAGGGAGTGAGAATTGATCCCATTAGGGTAGAGGAAATTCAGACCCTGTCACTTCCCAGGTCTAGAAAGGAAGTCTAGGATTTTTTAGGGAAGATTAACTTTTTGAGGAGGTTCGTATCAAATTTTGCTGAGTTGGTGAAACACATCACAACCATGCTAAAAAAGGGACATGAAGTAAAATGGACTATTGAACCCAGGGAATCTTTTGTCCAGATAAAGAAGGCATTGATTGAGGCACTTGTGCTGATCAGTCCTGATTATTCCAAGGATTTCCTAGTTTTTTCTTTTACTTCTTTTGATACAATAGCAGTGGTCTTATTGCAGAAAAATTAAGAAGGGAGAGAGAAACCCATTTCCTTCTTCAGTAAGGTATTAAGAGATGTAGAAATCAGGTATGAGATCATGGAGAAACATGCCTATGCCTTGGCGAAAGCTCTCAAATCTTTCAGAGTCTATGTCTTGCACTCAGGAGTGATTGCATACGTTCCTTCAGCCTCTGTGAAAGACATCCTTATACAACCTGACATAGATGGGAGAAGAGGTAAATGGATTGCCAAGATCCTTGAGTTTGAAGTGGATATAAAACCCACCAAGTTGGTTAAAGGGAATGGTTTAGCCAAGTTGCTGGCTGAATCCAATTGAAAGGCCTTGGGGATTAGCTTCATCAATTCTTGCTCAGAAAATCAGCAAGCTAAGTTGTCCAACAAAAGATCTCAAGGTGGCTTATCACTAGCAGAATGCACCTCGTACAAAGACATTTTTAACTTTCTGCAAGAGTTGAAGCCTCCTGATGGAATGGGAAAAAGAAAGGCAAGAGCTTTAAAGCTCAAGGCAGTCAGATATTGCCTTATTGACCAAGTCTTGTACTGAAGAGACCCTCTATGGGTGTTTATGAGGTTTCAGAACCCACAGGAAGCCCAGAAAGTTATGTTTGATTTCCATAGTGGCCTTTGTGGAGGTCATCATTTCTAGAAGACCACAAATCACAAAATTCTCAGGGTTGGGTAATACTAGCCCACCTTATTCACTGATGTCTGCAGAGAAGTCAGATCTTGCATCAAATGTCAAAGGTTCTCAGGAAAGAAATAGCTCAAATCTCTACCACTAAAGCCTGTAGTAGCTTCAACACCCTTTCAACAGTGGGGGTTGGACTTCATTGGAGAAATTCATCCTCCTTCAAGTGGTCAGTATAGATGGATCCTGATTGCGACAAACTATTTCACCAAGTGGATAGAGGTTGCCCCCACAAGGAGTGCTTCACACAAGGTAATTATCAGCTTCCTGGAGGATATCATAGCTAGATTTGGTTGTCCCAGTAGAATTGTCATTGATAATGTTGCTTCTTTCAAGTCTGAGCCTCTGGTTAAGTTCTGTGAGCAGTTTGAGATCTCACTAATTCACTCCATTCCCTATTATCCTCAACGAAACAGACTGGCATAATCTTCCAATAAAAGTCTAATCAAACTCATTAAAATATTATTGGAAGAAAATAAGAGGGCCTGGTATTCAAAGCTCAAATTCACTCTATAGGCCAATCGAGTGACAACAAAGAAGTCCCTAGGCACCTCACCTTTTCAACTTGTTTATGGGATGGAGGTTGTGTTTCCCACTCAGCTCACTTTACCTGTAGCGAAATTCTTTCAAGATCATGAAGGAGAGATAGACCATATGGTCAGAAGAATTCTTCAAGTGGTGGAAGTGCAATAGATCAGGAAACAGGTAATGGACATAGCTCATAGTCATCAATAGAAGATCAAGCAGGCCTTTGAAAGGAAGGTCAGGAAGGAGGAATTCGAGCTGGGAGATTTGGTGCTTAAGTGGGATGCACCTAGAAAAGATAGGGGCAAACACAGCAAGTTTAATGCCCTCTGGATCAAGCCCTTCAAAATCTCTGAAGTATTCTTAAATAACACGTATAGGTTATAGGATTTGGAGGGTGAAGAATTTTTTAATGGCCCAGTAAATGGGTATTTCCTAAAGAAATGTTTTGTTTGAGCCTTAGATGGCTCCTCTGTTTTTGTAAATATTGTTTTTCTATTAATTTTCGGCTTAATAAATGACTCCATAACCTAACAACAAGGCACTAAAACTACAAGGAGTTCTTAGAGCATCGTAGGGATGAATCTATCTCCCATGGAGCATAATGTTAGCACCAATTCTTGCAAGAGGGGTGTTTCTCTCTGATTTTAGGCCCTTTGTGTAAAATGCAAAGAAATGGGTTTTAAAACCCCATCAAATGTGTTTTATTCAAAGGCCGCATTCATGAGCATCAAGCACAACACATAGAAGAAGTCCATTTCTGGCTTAAAATCCAATGAGTGGGAATTTTTATTTTTAGCGGTGAGGATCCATTGATGGAGCAGATCAACGGTCATCAGGTAAGCCAGAGCCATGGAGTTGCATGAGGTTTAGCACATGGTTTCATCCCTTAGGGCCAAAGTCATGAAATGATCGTGGCCATCCGATCCAATCAGGATGCATGGCACACGATTGAGTCTGGTCGTTATTTCGCTTATCATAACTTTGAAAGAATGGGGTTGACTCCCTTCCAACATCGATATCGCAAGATGCGAAGGCGCCT
Organism: Picea sitchensis; assembly: GCA_010110895.2. Lineage (NCBI taxonomy): Eukaryota > Viridiplantae > Streptophyta > Pinopsida > Pinales > Pinaceae > Picea > Picea sitchensis. Next base: position 13,478 of record SNQJ01S0200050.1, on the reverse strand, counting down.
TTGGGTGTGGGCACATGGTCCTGGTGCCTAGTCATGAGGTAGTGGGGCTAAAGTGGGGGCCGGTTGAGTTTAAACGCTCATTGACTAATAAGTTATCATGGCCATTGATCAAGGGAGGATCTCAGCCATCCAACCAAGGGACGCATGGTGCATAATTGAGTCTGGTTGCTATTTCACTTATCGTAACTTTCAAAGATCGGGGTCGACTCCCTTCCAATGCCGAGATTGCGAGATGCAAAGGTGCCTTTGGGTGCGAGCCCATGGTCCTGGCACTTGGTCACAAGGTAGTAGGGATAAAGTGGGGGCCGATTGAGTTTAAATGCTCATTTAGCGATGAGTGATCATGGTTGTTGATCAAGGGAGGATCTCAACCATCCAACCAAGGGACCTGTGGCATGATTAAGTTTGGTCGCTATTTCTCTTATCGTGACTTTGAAATACGAGGGTCGACTCCCTCCCATCCATGATACGTGAGATGCGAAGGCACCTTTGGGTGTGGGCCCATGGTCATAGCACAAGGTTGTGTGGAAAGGCGGTTGGAGGAAGAGGAGTGAGAATGCCTGGTGGGAGAATCCCCGAAAGGATCGGGACCGTTAGTCTTGAAGGACATGTGGCTTCTGATTAAGTCTGGTCGCCATCTCTACTATCGTGACTTTGAAATACAACGGTTGACTCCCTTCCATCCATGATACACGAGATGTGAAGGCACCTTTGGGTGCGAGCCCATGGTCATAGCATAGGGTCATATGGAAAGGGGACAAAGCAGATGAGGGGTGAGGAGCCAATGTGTTCAAGGGATAATGGATCATGTCTATTGATTTTGAAGCTAGATCCAACTGTCGATATGGAGGGTTGTTTCGCAATTTTAGTCACCAAGGTTCTTGGACGCTGGAATGGTGGAATCTCCTGAAAGGAGAAGTGTCAAAGTGCCTCTGGAGTGAGGTGGCAGGTCATCGCCACGAGTTACATTGAGGGCGAAGCCAAAATAAAAAGGATGCTAGCCTCTGAGCCTCGGGAAGCAAGCACGTGGTCGTTCCTTGTGCTCGAAGTCTTGGCTGCCCGCCGTGGAGGAAGGCAATTAATGAAAATTAAGCAGGTAGTTGAAACCTCAACTCAAGCCATGAATGTAAGGAATGGAGGTTCTAGCGGGAAATCTGCCCAAGATCTTCCTGTGTGCAGGTTTTCCTAAATGAGCCATGCCGATCTAATGTCCTCATTTGACCAGAGGATCCTGCACATGCTAAATTGGACTTTAATGTCTTAGCTACCCTCCTGCTACTAAGGGGGTGAATTGCTCTAAGTATATATACTCAGTTTTTGTATTTTTGTGAGGATGGATGGTAGAGCAAAGCTCCCGACTGTAATGTTTTAATGAAGCACTGGTTTTCCTAGCTATGTATCTGTATATGAAATTTCTTGTTTAATGAAATACAACTCTCTTTTTCAGCTGGTTTCTATTCGATACTAAAAGAGTTCATGATTGACTGATTCACATGAATCATTGTGACTGTGTTATGATAAAGGTTTTATTGTAGCGTTGTTATGTTCTTTTAGTGTTTCTACAATTTGGATATAAGATGTTATTGTGTTCAAGTTTTTCTTCTTCAGGCTGTTAGAAGCTCGATGCCCACAACATACCTTTGCATTTCCTCACAGAAGTCTTCCTTCTACTCATCCTTATTACAACTTACTGTCTAAAGTTAAACCAAGACCTCATCTACTTGTGCATGCCTAGTCTAGTTTCTGAGTTAGAACGATATTGTTCTAAGTTTACTTCCATTCATCACCCTTTATCAAAAATAGTGACATAAACTGATGGGCTTCAGGCTTACTCCTACTGCAATCCAGGAGTGACTTCTGACGCCAACAAGCTCAACATAAGAAACATGGATGGTATGTGGATAGTGGTTGTTCAAAGAATATGACAGGTGATAAGGACAATTTTCTAACATTGAATAAGGAAAGAGATGGATCAGTTTCATTTTGGAATGACAACTCAACCAAAATTATAGGAAGAGGTGTAGTTAATCTTCGAAACAAGGATGCTAGGGAAGAAAATGTTCTACTAGTTGAATACATGAAGAAAAATATTCTAAGTGTAAGTCAAATGTGTGATCAAGGACACAGAATTGTGTTTAACTAAGAGAAATGTGAGATAAGGAAAGTATGATCAGACAAGTTGGTATCTGCAACTGTAATAACTCCAAGCAACATATATGTACTAAATCAAATTGGAAAGGAGATATGTTTACTAGTAAAGGATGATGAAAGTTGGCTTTGGCATAGAATAATGGGTCACATAAACTTTGATAATCTCATCCAAATTAGTAGAAAGAAAGCGGTAAGATAAATTATCGATATCTCGAAGCCAAGAAATACTCTATGCAAGCATTGTCTACATGGAAAAAAACCAGGACGAAGTTCAAATATAAGGATTACTCCACATCAAAACCACTATACATTGTACATACAAATCTATGTGGACCAACAAGCACAAATGGATTGAATGAAGAAAAATACTTTATGCTATTGGTTGATGACTACAAGTTTCTTTCTTAAGAACAAATCAGAGGCATTTGAACACTTCAATATATACAAGGAAATGGTTGAAACTAAAATCGAATAAAAAATTAAGTGTTTTAGATCATACAATGAAGGAGAGTTTACATCAAAGGAATGCATAGATATATGTAGTGAACATGGGATAAAGAGACAGTTTTCAATAGCGAGGACACCTCATAAAAATGGAGTTGTTGAAACGAAGAACATAACAATAAAGGGAATGGATAGAAACATGTTGAAATATTCCAAGTTAAAGGATGACGTTTGGGTAGAAGAAGTGCATACAATAGTTCATATTCATAACAGATGAATGCTAAGAAATAACAATGATAAAAATCCCTGTGCGAAGATGGTAGGATTGGAAAATTTGAATCTCAAGTTGATAAAGGCATACTATTCGGGTACTAAAGAAAAAAAAAGAATGCAAATGATTCAATATAAGACTCAACAGAATAGGGGAAAGCATCAATGTGACAATTGATGAAACAGATGGACGAAGGACATAAGAAGGAAGCAAAGATTCAGTGGAACGTGATCACGAAGAATATGTGAAAGAAGAAGAAGTAGATGAAGAATTAGATTAATAAGAAGAGTAGTCAAAGACGTAGCAAGAGAAACAAGATCTTCAGGAACATCAAAAGACACCCAGTAGATGAGTGCGTAAAAATCATCCACCATAGAAAATCATTGGGAATAAATATGAAGGAGTTGAAACCTGAAGACGAATATGTTCACCAGAACAACACTTAGCACTGTTATCCACAATTGAGCAAAGAAGATTTGAATAATCCAACAAGGATGAATATTGGATCAAAGTTATGAATGAAGAGTTGAACTAGATAGAGAAGAATGATACATCAAAACTTGTTCCAAGGTCGAAGAAGGAAAACATGATCAGTACAAAGTGGTTCTTTAGAAACAAATTGAATGAGGATGGATAGGTTACTAGGAACAAAAAAATATTGGTATGTAAAGGATACACTCAGGTTGAAGGTATAGACTTTAAAGAGACATTTTCTCCAGTTTCTAGAATGGAAGTAATCAGGTTGATTCTAGATTGCAAGTTGAAGAAGGAACTATATGGTCTCAAACAAGCCCCCATAACATGGTATTAGATACTTGATAGGTACTTACAACAACAAGGGTTGTGGAAAGGAAATGCAAAAAACAATCTCTACATAAAGGTAAATGAATATAGTATCCTTATAATTGACGTGTATGTTGAGGATATTATTTTCGGAAGTGATGATGACAGGATGAGTAAAAAAAAATCCAAATACATGCAAAACAAGTTTGATATGTCATTAATTGGAGAGATTTCCTTCTTCTTGGGACTACAAATATGTCAGAGAAACAAAAGTATCTTCATCTCTCAGACCAAGTATATCAGAGAAATGCTAAAAAGGTTTGGAATGGAATATTGAAAACCATTCAGTACTTCTATGAAGACCAGTTGCAAGTTAGGTAAGGATGAAGATTCTAAGGATGTCGACCAAAGAGAGTACAAATCAATGATTGGAAGCTTACTCTATGTAACAATTTCTAGACCAGATGTGATGCAGGCAGTTGGATAGGTTGCAAGGTTTCAAGCAGCACCAAAGGAATCACATGCTATGGAAGTGAAGAGGATAGTTATGTATCTCAAAGGTACAAAAGAGTTTGGTATATGGTATACAAAAGGGAATGATCTATTTCTTGTTTCCTATACAAATGCACATTCTGAAGGTTGTATTGATGATAGAAGAAGTACAAGTGGAGCAACCTTTTACTTGCGTGAGTGCCTGCTACCATGGTCGAGCAAGAAATAGTCACCAATATATTTCTTTACAGCATAAGAAGAGTATATTGCTGCAGCAACAACATGTTGTACTCAAGTTATATGGATGAAAAAAACTTTGAATAATATACAGGTTGAGTATTATGATCCCATTTCGATATTTTTTTATAACACCAGTGCCATCAATATCTCAAAGAATCCAGTGATTCACTCCAAGACAAAACATATTTCATTCAATTTTCACTTTTAATGGGAACAGGTTGCAGAGAATCACATCAAGGTCAAGTATATTGGGACAAAAGAGAAAATTGAAGATATCTTCACCAAATCTATTCTGAAGGATACCTTTGAGTATCTTCTATATAAACTTGGAGTAGCTTATATCCCATAGTGAATTTCTGAATTATTTTCATATATGTCATGGATTTACACGAGGAAGCACCATATAGAGAAAAATTAAAATAGAAATATATGAAGCTTGTAGATAGGAGGAGTAGCCCAAAGGACAGTGCAGACAGGGGGAGAAGCCCCAAAGGGAAATTACCCTTTTCCATTTATGTCAAAGGGGGAGAGAGAGTAATCAAAGGCATGGAAATGTAGAGAAATAATAGAGGCATGATCACATGAGGAGAAATGGTCGCAGGGGGAGGATAAGCATAAGTGTTTCCATGCCATCATCATTGCATCATAATATTGCCATCAATGCCAAAGGGGAGTATTATTCAAATTTTGAGATGGTTTTCATTTATGTCAACCCTTGAAGAAAGTCTGGTAGCAAATTCTAGTAGCCCCAATGATATGGTCATGGAACCCATAGTTAATCAAGGAATAAATACATGAAGGTCATTGTATTTACAAGTAAGACTATCGTAAATGGATAGTACATGTCATGTTGTTTCTGGTGATAGGTGGAATGCCATGTGGTTCCTCACGATTGAGGAGTTATGGCCTTGTAAAGTTGGAGGACCCTGAAGAATGATCTAGAAGCCCCTAGGAGGTCAACAAGTCAACAAGTAGTTACATGCCATTCATTATGGGTAAATTAGTTGCAAAAAGAATTTAATTAAGGGTAAATTGGTTGCAATAAGAGAGTGTGGGTTACCCCTAAACTAAGGAAAATGGGTAAAACAATTACAAGCTAGCCCCTAAAGGAATTCCTTTGGGAAGTATAAATAAGATATCAAGACACTTCCACTTGCACTTATTGAGCACATTGAATATATATGTTTTAAAGTTTTATTGGCAGGTACTATTGATATAATTGAAGTAGTGAGTCTGAGGCAGTGAAATTCAATGAAGAGAGAAGTTGCACGAGCCAAAGGGATGAAGTTGAGCTTAAAATTTGGGTTTTTTATGAGGTTATCCATGACAAGTTGTTTTGAAGGAAGAGTGTGAACATCCATGAGTTGCAGTAAAAGAAGAGTGCAGACATTCATGAGTTTCATTGAAGGAAAATGTGAACTCTCAAAGAAACAAAGAAATATGTGGGTTGCAGAGGCATTAGGGCATGTAAATCCACGGGTTTACAGAGCACACAACAAAAATATGTTGAGAAAAACAAATCTTTGAAGATCAAATCCATCAGGTCATTTACAAGTTGAGAGATACGGTTTATTGTGTATGTTAAGGTCTATATTATGTAGTAGTCCAGCAAAAAAATGTCTTATTAGTTCATGAGTATTTGTCTCAGAAGACATTGTTATGGATCTCGATATGAGGTTTTAAGGCACAAAGTTTGAGTGGTAACATTTGATGAATTACAACAATATTGACAAGTTATGGCAGTGCAAATGACATATCAGTAACAGGTTGATTGATTCAGTGGTAGAGATATGTTGTCTACATTTATATTTCTTGGTGGTTGGATGGGGAAAGAAACAGGGTTGTAGCCTCCTTCTAGTTGGTGTCATATAATCAGGGAGTTGGATCTTCCTTCAGGTTAGAGCCTGAAAACTAGGGGGTTGTAGCCTACTTCTAGTTGTAGTTGAAAAATAAGGAAGATGGTGCTTCCTGTGAATGTATTTCTTCTAACATACAAGAAAATTATTCTGTGGTTTTTTATAGCAATGGGTTTCCATGTAAACTTCTGGTGTAATGTGTATTTGTGAGATGTTGGCCTTATCTCCAAGTATACCCTATATTTCTCTTTCTCAGATGATAATATTTTAACCTGTCAATCTTTTTTAGTGTAGATGTGCTCAAATTGTACTACCATATATGTCCATTGACATCCTTTAGAGTGAACGGACTTTCATTATTTCATTCACTAAATGATATACTCTTATGCCCAGATTCCATTGAGCACTATGTTTAACATGAGTGCATTTTCTTTAGTGACTTCCCAAGACTTTATGGCTGCATCTAGTCTCATATATTAACACTCTTTAGTCTTTACCTTTGATCTTGTTGTTAGATATTATTGACATAGAACCCTTTGGTTGAGTTCCTATGTTCACCTTTAACCAAGTTCAAATCAATGGATGATGATTCTAAGGATTTCGACCAGAGAGAGTACAAATCAATGATTGGAAGCTTACTCTATGTAACAGCTTCTAGACCAGATGTGATGCATGCAGTTGGATAGGTTGCAAGGTTTCAAGAAGCACCAAAGGTATCAAATGTTATGGAAGTGAAGAGGATATTTATGTATCTCAAAGGTACAAATGAGTTTGGTATATGGTATACAAAAGGGAATTATCTATTTCTTGTTTCCTATACAAATGCATATTTTGAAGGTTGCATTGATGATAGAAGAAGTACAAGTGGAGCAACCTTTTACTTAGGTGAGTGCCTGGTATCATGGTTGAGCAAGAAATAGTCACCAATATATTTCTTTACAACATAAGAAGAGTATATTGCAGCAACAACAACATGTTGTACTCAAGTTATATGGATGAAACAAACTTTGAATAATATACAGGTTGAGTATGATGATCCCATTTCGATATTTTTTTATAACACCAGCGCCATCAATATCTCAAAGAATCCAGTGATGCACTCCAAGACAAAACATATTTCAATCAAGTTTCACTTTCTACGGGAACAGGTTGCAAAGAATAACATCAAGGTCAAGTATATTGGGACAAAAGAGAAAATTGAAGATATCTTCACCAAACCTCTTCTGAGGGATACCTTTGAGTATCTTCGATAGAAACTTGGAGTAGCTTCTATCCCATAGTGAATTTTTGAATTATTTTCATATATGTCATGGATTCACATGAGGAAGCACCATAAAGAGAGAAAGGAAAATAGAAATATATGAAACTTGTAGATAGGAGGAGCATCCCAAAGGAAAGTGCAAACAAGGGGAGTAGCCCCAAAGGGAAATTACCCTTTTCCATTGATTTCAAAGGGGGAGAGAGAGTAATTAGAGGCATGGAAATGGAGAGAAATAACAGAGGCATGATCACATGAGGAGCAATGGTCGCAGGGGGAGGATGAGCATAATTGTTTCTGTGGCATCATCATTGCATCAAAATATTGCCATCAATGCCAAAGGGGGGTATTACTCAAATTTTGAGTTGGTTTTCATTTATTTCAACCCTTGAAGAAAGTCTAGTAGAAAATTCTAGTAGCCCCAATGGTATGGTCATGGAACCTATAGTTGATCAAGGATTAAATACATGAAGGTCATTGTATTTGCAAGTAAGACTATCATAAATGGATAGTACATGTCATGTTGTTTCTGGTGATAGGTGGAATGCCACATGGTTCCTCATGATTGAGGAGTTATGGCCTTGTAAAGTTGGAGGACCTTGAATAATGATCTAGAAGCCCCTAGGAGGTCAACAAGTCAACAAGTAGTTACATGTCATTCATTATGGGTAAATTAGTTGCAAAAAGAATTTAATTAAGGGTAAATTGGTTGCAACAAGAGTATGTGGGTTAGCCCTAAAATAAGGAAAAGGGGTAAAACGATTACAGGCTAGCCCCTAAAGGAATTCCTTTGAGAAGTATAAATAAGATATCAAGACACTTCCATTTGAACCTATTGATCACATTGAATATATATGTTTTAAAGTTTTATTGGCAGGTACTATTGATATATTTGAAGCAGTGAGTCTGAGGCAGCGAAATGCAGTGAAGAGGGAAGTTGCACGAGCCAAAGGGACGAAGTTGAGCTTATAATTTAAGTTTTTTATGAGGTTATCCATGACGAGTTGTTGTGAAGGAAGAGCATGAACATCCATGAGTTGCAGTAAAAGAAGAGCCCGAGCATTCATGAGTTGTAGTGAAGGAAAATGTGAACTTTCAAAGAAACAAAGAAATATGTGGGTTGAAAAGGAATTAGGGCATGTAAATCCATGGGTTTACAAAGAACACAACAAAAATATGTTGAGAAAAACAAATCTTTGAAGATCAAATCCATCAGGTCATTTACAGGTTGAGAGATATGGTTTATTGTGTATGTTAAGGTCTATATTATGTAGTAGTCCAGCAAAAAATGTCTTATTAGTTCATGAGTATTTGTCTCAAAAGACATTATTATGGATCTCGGCATGAGGTTTTCAGGCACAAAGTTTGAGTGGTAACATTTGATGAATTACAATAGCAGTGACAGGTTATGGCAGTGACAGTGAATCAGGGAGTTGGATCTTCCTTCAGGTTGGATCCTAAAAACTAGGGGGTTGTAGCCTACTTCTAGTTGTAGTTGAAAAATAAGGAAGATGGTGATTCCCGTGAATGTATTTCTTCTAACATATAAGAAAATAATTCTGTGGTTTTTTCTCGCATTGGGTTTCCATGTAAACTTCTGGTGTAATGTGTATTTTTGAGATGTTGGCCTCATCTCCAAGTATACCCTATATTTCTCTTTCTCAAAAGATAATATTTTAACCTGTCAATCTTTTTTAGTGTAGATGTTCTCACATTGTACTACCATATATGTACATTGGCATCCTTTAGAGTGAATGGGTTTTCATTATTTCATTCACTACATGATATACTCTTATGCTCATATTCCATTGAGCACTATGTTTAACATGAGTGGATTTCCTTTAGTGGATTCCCAAGACTTTATGGCTACATTTAGTCTCATATATTACCACTCTTTAGTCTTTACCTTTGATCTTCTTGTTAGATATTATTGACATAGAACCCTTTGGTTGAGTCCCTATGTTCACCTTTAACCAAGTTCAAATCCTTTCACCTACTAAAACACTTCCCCTCCATATTTCCATGGCACCCACTACACCTATGTTATCATAACTACAAAATGTATCCCTCTTACTCAACATGCCCAATTGGTATGCATATTTGTTAGCAGAAATTTATTTTCTAGATCATAGTTCCATTGGAATTCTTCCACATTTCACACCAAGACTACATGCCTTTAGCTGGAAGCCTCCTCAAGCAATCAATGTACATCTTGAAGAACTATCCCTGCCTTGTTCTTATTATTTACAAACATCTATAATAGTTTATCTATTTTAATTATAATCATAACATCTAAATCAACATTTGTTAGCTAAAACCATAATACACAATTTTGGTAACATGTGCACAATTTTGCCCCTTTATGGTCACCAAAAATATTCTTTCTGACTTCCTATGAATTATGTTGCTCATCTCAGAATTTTGGCTGATTACATGGACTTATTTTCCCAATACCTTTCCAATTATTGCTTTCTTTCTCAATTCTGAGTTTTGAGCAGAAATTTATAATCATTTGATTATTACACAAGAACTCCTTCAACCGGGTGCATTTTTTAAGTGTGCTTATGCATCCTTGCACCTACTCATTTTGAAATTTGATAGCGTTAGCACATATTTTTGATAGAAGGGTGTTTTTTCCCTTAGGAAATAACCCCTTGGTGAAAAAATGCAGGTCGGGGGTGCTTGCGCAACCCACTTTACAACTTTTATCCTAAGTTCTTGAGCGATCTGATGTTTTGGCATGCCGTGCTAAGGAGCACGCAGATCTCAGCAGTTGAACATGGCGTGCTCATATCTATGGTCTATTGACGATTAAATTCAATGAATTTTTTCCTGCAAATATTTGCTAAAGCCTATTATGATAAAAGCTAAATAATAGTAGTAGGTGAGACCCCCTTGTAGATTGAAGATCAAATATTGTGCTTTTTTTATGTTATGCTACTATTCAATACTGCTTTCATGGTTGACGATATCTTGTTTTATTGGAAATGGATTAGGCATATTATACATGGTCCCCTTGTTGTTCCAAGCTCAAGTCTTATATCGATGTTTTTGTTGTATGTTCTTGGATCTATTACTTGGGACACCTGCAATAGACATATGTTAGTAACAACAATTGAAAGGAAATTAAAAGGAGATTAAGAAATTAAAAGGAGAAACTACCCTATGCTAACATGATATACTATATGCATTTAAAAGATTGTGGCAAATCCTAGATAACATATGATAGCCATGCGATTTATTGAGGTTTTATAGAATATGGTTGGCATGCATTTCTGTATAGTGGAGATGGTAATATGTGATGTGGGTGGAGCTCTTGGAAATTAAAGGTTGTTGGTCTCGATGCATGGTTCAAAGTGGATGATTTTTTGATTAGTAGCAGGCGTGTACTAAGAATTGAATGAACTTGTAGTGTGGAGGTGATGTGCATTTACTGCACATCAGCTCTACTTCTTTCATTGGTCACCACCTTAGTTGGGCTATTGTTCAAACATTGTTGCATTGGTTATGCTCTGATTTCTTAGCAGGGAGAAACCACTCGACCAACTCGCATTTTAAGGCGTTTGATTATAGGTACGTATTTTTTTGGCCCTTCATGAGTCTGGTCTAGTTATGAAATGGATGTTGGCTTAGTTTTATTGGTTTGTGCCTTCCTTAAGTATTGCAACTGTGTAAAATTGTGATTGTGAAATGAAACATTGATGATTCTCTCTACAATGATGTTGAATTCATAGTATTACTAGTTATCCTGGGTGTTAACAGTCACAAGGGATCTCTGCTATCCTTGCTAGTTTAGTTGAAGGATCCTTGTTGTCTTCGTGGGCTATCTTCATGCTTTCATATTGTTGTATCCAGTCTGTGGGGTTTTATGGGGTTTAATGATTAAAGCGGTGTGTCACTGCACATTGTGCATTTTGGAACTGGTTTGTTTTCACTGCTAAGGGTCAAACAATGATTTATGTTGTACCTTCTCGGACCTGTCTTCAACTCAGGATTGTGGTTTTTTGACTGAGGAGTCATGAGGGTTATACCCTGTGTGTGTTAGGTATCATTACCAAGATGAGGTAGAGCCTTATTCCTCTATTATGGCCTCTCATGTCATAGGTTTTCATCACATTTTGCATGAGGTAAGTTGGGGTTTTCTCTATGTATGTGTTGTTAGTCTCAAAGGTTTTACCATTGAAAGGAGCCGACTCTAGTGCTGGCTCAGAAGAAAACCATTAACTCCATTAGATCCTCCAGTTTGAGGGTTTTATAGTGAATATTGTCGGGTCTGTCAAGTTTACTATGGGTTATTGTGGATTGAAATGTGTTCTTGATTAATTTAAATGCAGGCTCGCCCAATTGGTTATGTGACAATCGTGTGGATTTTGGTATCTAGTCATTTCCTGTGTTATTGAAATGGAAACCATGCATCGATAATTGGACAGTTCAAAATAAGGCTCATCCCTTCATGAAAAGGAAGGTTTCTCCAACGAAACCCACTTATCAAAAGAAATCCAGAGCAACCTTGACTAAGATGCAGACTGTGCGTATTGTAGATGACTTCGACTTCATCATCACAGCTATCGTCGATGCCTCACAAGACTTCTTGAAGAAACATGAATCCAAGAAGGAGGAGATGTATGACATAATCTAGGTTGAACTCAGAGGGGTACAACAGGCCCTTCAATCCAACCGTGCACTATCCACTACGGCCCCGCCATTAGAAGAATTAGAGTTGGGAGATGAGCCTTCCCAACTCCACAGACTAGGTGATGTGACTGAAGCTCATCTTCATGAAGCACAAGCTGAGAAATACCAAGCCACAGCATCCCTGAAACAAGCCCAAGAAGAAATGGTAGAGTAGGGATAGGTTTCACAAAAGGAGAAGGATGGCCTTCAAACCAAGTTTGAAGAAGAGAAGGCGCAGGTCAAGAAAGAAAAAGAACAATTGTTCGCAGAGAAACCTGGAGTCAAAGAAGTAGTCGACAGAAAACTTCACTCTATGACAGGCTTAGAGCCAAAAGAAGAAGACTGAGTGGAGAATCAAGTAGCACAACTCATGAAAGTTATCGAACAACTTCAACAAATAATAGCAGACTTAGAGCTCCGAACAGTGCCCAACACTCCATAAGATGTGTGAGATGAAAGAGAAGAAATTGCTCGAAGTGCAGTTGAAATAATGAAGGCCCTCTCCATGGAATGTAAAAAATTAAGTGATCGCAGTGCCCAGAGTTATGAGAGGCTCACTGAGGATCCTGAATTGAAGGCACTGGAGTCACAACCCCAGGAGGAAAAGCAATAAGTAGAAACAATACAGGTGCAGTTGAAGCCCTTGTCAGCAATTGAGAGGATGAAGCGATCCCAAGAATAGCACACTACTCAATAGCAGGTCCACACCATTTAGAGAAAAGTCATGTAAGTGACTCAGAGGCTCCAACCTATAAAGAACATGAGGCTTACCAACTGTTCGTAGAGATTGAAGGCCAAAGATCATAACTAGATCAAGTCGTCACTATAGTTAAACAACGCTTAGAGGGACCTGTCAGTGAAGTAGTTATCCAAGAGTTCTTTGAGTAGGAGGACGTGGCACAACGATAGGTCGAAGCAGCTCGAGCCAAGCTTGAGGATTTTGAAGCAGAGATACCTAGACTAGAGTGACTCGAGATGAGTCACAGGTGAGTGTTAGGGGCCTTTTGTCCCTTGACCAAGTTTTCAGGATCCTTGGTCATGTTTGACCTACTTTTGAGACTTCGATAGGCCGTCAAAGACGAAGCGCAAGGTGAAGCATAGATCGCGGGATCTCGGCCATGTTTTAGAGATTTTTGGGTTTTGGCTTCATGTAACGGGTATGGGATGTTGGCCCATGGGTTTTACCCATGCTTAGGCCCCTTTTGTAATGTATAAATAGATATCTAGGTGATGTAAGTAGGTGGTGCTATGCTAAGTGGAAGTGATTGTAAGAGGCTTTGTGTGTATTGTATGTTGAGACTTGTTGTGG
>SNQJ01S0200049.1:11144-28146 GCA_010110895.2 Picea sitchensis | reverse complement strand
TAAAATAAAATAAGCAATAAAAGAAAGAGAAAAAGGAAGATCAAGAAAAACAAAAAAGGAATTAAGAAAGCAATAAACAAGTCAGTTATCAGAATTAGGTACAAAACTATTTAATGATTACAAACTATATGACCGACTCAAACCAACAAAAGCATTCATTCAAGCCAGACATACTTAATCATGAGAAGAGAACAAAGCCCTTGGTCATCACTAAGGCCACTTAGAGAGGAAAATCAGAAACCCAAAGCAAGCCCAACACCAATGCAAGATCTGCACCATCTTTTAAACAAATGAGCCAGTCAATCCAACAAAAGAGAAGTACCTCATTTATTCAAACCCCAAATCCCTCAATCAAGTGAGCGTGAACTCTATAAATCAAGAAAGAGAGAAAAATATAAATCAAGCGAGCATGGAAATCATAATTCAAGCGAGAGTGATCATCTTCAAATAATTCAACAAAAAAAATATGGTTTTAGAAAGTCAAACATCCATCAAGTCAAAAAAATAAAGAAAACCAACTTGGTTGAACGATTCGACCAGATATCCTTGATCGACCAGAAGAATCGACCCGACCAAATCACACAAGCACATAAGATAACGAAATTCGACCGAGTCGGGCAAACTCCCCGAGAAGAGAAAATCGACTTAGTTGAAACAACTGGCCATCGGGAGTACATTAACACAATTAATTCCTGATGGGACAAGCTCGACCACCACCCTATTGTCAATGTAGTTTTCCCTTCACATGACCATCACTATCGATGCATCTGAATTAATGACATCGTTGGTCGAATTAAACTCACCAATTCACCTCCTGCCTATAAATATAGAGGAGGCATATGACTTCATCTCATTATTGTTCACCCCCGAGCATCTGAGTACTCAGAGAATAGAATTCACAACTAAGAACACGACTGCATAAGTTTGTAAACCCTTTTTTCATTCCAACAAGAAACAAGCCACAGTCATGCCAAGAATGAGAGGCCAAGTCACAGATTCTCTGATCGATCCAAGAACAAAATCCAAGTTCGACAGAGCTGGTGCAACAGAACTAGAAATTCGTATGCAAAATATCTGCGGAGATAAGATGGAGGAAATCGATTGGTCGAGACATTGGCATAAATTTACAACATGGGGCATGAAAGCTGGAGCATGGAAGGAAGAAACAAATTTCTTGGAAAAGGCTGGCATCTGACATTTTCTGGGCGCACCACAAGTCACAGAGTTTAGCGGATGAAAAAATAAGTTGTGAAGTTCTTAGTTATTCTATACCATAATGGGAACTTATGGCTAGAATTTCTAGTAGGAATTACTAGGGGATTGATACACCACATCACAGGAATACCACGTGGGTGCACCCTAGTACCAAAAACCCTAAAGTCCAACAATTGGATACAGTTCCTGACATGAGGAACCTCAACAAAGAACTCAAAGGTCCTTCTAATTAATAGGGTAACTGAGCTCAAGGTGAAATTGAATTGTGTAATAGTCTTATTATGCTTCAAATCCGTTGTTTGGGCCTCAAATGTAGAGCTCACAATGTTGTATCCCATCGACTAGATTCTTCAATCAGGTGCGAAGTTCGACTGGGTGGATTACTTAACTGCATTGATCAAAAGCAACTGCAAGGAGTGCCAAGAAAATGATCGGGATATCAAATTTCCATCCCTGCTAATTTGGCTCGCCAAGAGCCAAGTTAGTCAAGTCAGGGAGCCCACATTCACATTAAGACAAATTTCGACCATGGACAACTATAGGATTTTTTCCCTGAGAGCAGTCAGTTCATCTGCTCTCTGCCAACTGAGGAAATGTTCAAAATCTAGGTAAACAATTTGAACAATCTATCACACAAGTGGAGGGTCGAAAATAAGGTATGATGGGATTTAACACCAAGTGACCACATTCAACTAAGTCTCGACAACACCACACTCTAGTGTGAAATCAGTGACAAAGCTTCAAATATTTCAAGAGATTGACAAACAAATAGGATTTGAAACACAAATCCCACCAGAGGTGTTAAGTGAAAAATCAACTATTTTAAGACCCATGATAGATGAAGAGCAGGAGGAAGAAAGAGAAGTGACACTCTACACAATTCCCTTTAATCAAAACCTATACATAGAAGGAGGCACCACGGTCAAACAAACACCGGTATAAAGAAAGCAGCAAGAAAAATTATCCAGAAGAAAATAAGTTGTCGACATGGAGGTAGTCCCGGAGGATGTAGACATTGTTTGGAAAGAGATGTTCCAGATAGATACTGCTCTAGAATTTAATGACCCCATAATGAGAGAAATAATTTCCTCTCTCACAAACAAGCTAGTTGAAAAGGTCTGGATAAAAGAAAAACAGACTTGACGGGACAAAGCAGTCATCAGAAACATTCTAAAATCGAGTGTAGGGCCACGATTCAAGGAAGATATGGTAGGCCTAAATGAGGAGTGTTCCTAAGAAAATAAAATGAAAGAAACCTTGGATAAACACGTCGAGACAAGAAGACAAAAAAATCAAAGGCTAGAAGACCAGCAAGAAGAAAGCATAGGTCAGACAAATATTGCCACATCACGTCGACTAAACACAAATAGACCCATCCCTAGTAGAAAACCAGTATCGAAGAGGCAACGCACAAAAGAAACTACAATCAACCTCATGAGGGAGTCACCTCTGATCTACCCTACACCAATTGTTGAAGAGATAACAACAACAAAAAAGGCAGCCAAATTAAAAAATATATATCAAGGAAAGGGCATTGACATGTATCGTCTAAATAAAACATTTCAGACTCACTTGCCAGTAGCAGTAGTCAAGAAATTGCAAGGCACTTGGGGTCAGAAGATGTCGAATAAATATTGTAGAATGGAACTTGCACAAATCATACTATAGTCGATTTGACCCCCATAGCCAAGTCAAACCCACTCAACTCAACCCAACCAGATACTGGCCCAAGCAAAGAAAGTTGGTCGACTCATCCCGATAAATATACAACAACAAATACACAAATGCATACAGAACGAGAGGGAGACATACATACTCATGGGGTAGAACTCACTATCCCTGCTCAGAATAAAGTTGACAAGGAGCCTATCATAGTTCCATAAGGCATTTCAATCCTCTAGGTAAATCCAATGAAGAGACAAAGAAAAACCATCTAGAGAAACAGACTATATTCGAACAATCGACTACCCATAATGAAGAACAATAAAAATAATACAATGATAATGGCAAAGGGCCTCCTAATAATGTAAGTCCTCCTTTCATAAGCCCTCACAAAGATCAGTTGGATCTCCCTTAGTAGAATGAGAACAAATACCATAATGATGCAGTGGGTCAAGGGAATAGAGAAAAGGATGGTAGGAACGATGAAATTAACCATAATCCTGACACACATCCAAAAACATGGGAAAATAATGAAGGAAAGTTTAGAAATAATGATCAAGAAAAATGAAATAGATCAGAGTAATATCAGGACAAGGGGACCAATAAAAATCAAGAATGACAAAATGTTGAAAAAACAACAAAGAAGAAGAAGAAGACAATCCACATAAAGGAAAATACTTCAAAAACAATCACCTTCACAACCTTTAAACCAGTCGGGTCTGTGGAACTGATTTCATAAACATTATTTGACCCATCGGTCGCTTCTAACAAGAAAATTCTCGACTTGTACAATGAAGTCACGAAGGAGTTGACCAAACGATGGAAAAAATCTATGAGAGACAGGTATCGAATAACAACAAGAAGGAATAAGGAGAGACAAATATTGAAGGATTGCGTGCTCCTTGCCAAAGAGAAACTGGGTATAGAACATCCAAGAAAGGTAATAGACCCATTAGTAGTAATCAAAGGGCTATTCGAAGTAGTCATCAACACATGACCCAACAATCATATGGAAATCCAACACTTAAAACGAGCCAATAAATAAATCAAGCAGCTACACAGTCAGACAATAAGGAGTAATCAAGATGTAATGGCACAACATATAACAATGATTCTTCAGTCTGAGTATGGAAAATTCAAGGAGGTTCAACATTAATTGGAAGTAGTTACTTCACAAGAAGCAACCCTAAACACGATACTCAACAACTAGCCATCATATTTTGCTACAATTTACAACAAACTTAAAGCTCAAAAGACAATAATTGTTGACTTGAGAACAACAAGAGTACTCACCACTTATCCAAAATCAAAATTTTCCATATCGAATCACATTGCAAAATAAAAGGCAGTCGAGGCAGAATTATCCAAGCAAGAAAGGGAGTGGCTAAAAGAACCAAGAAAGACTCAAGTGGCAACATATAAATCCATCAAGCACCTCGATCAAGTTAAAGAGAAAACTCAGGAAGTTGAACAAAACTTCGACCCAGAGTCGATTGTAGTGTAGGAAGCCCCTTTGGCAGAAAAATTAGACTTTTTGGGAAAGTTGAAGTCGGTGGGAATGGAGGCATAGTACTCCATCGAAGAATGAGAGATGTTCTCATAGTACTTGTTGCAAACATCTCCAAGCATATACTAGACAACATTTCAAGGGTTACCACAACAAACTACAAAATAGTCAGGGGCCACATCGACATACCGACATAAGTTATAGTTCTTCAATCCTACAATATCATAGTCAAACTTCCTAACTACTATCCATCAATCAAGAACTCTGAAAATGGATGCTAAAGGAATAGAAGAATCGCACATGGAAATAAAAACAACACCTCCGCCACCAAATGTAAAGTTGCATGAATGGGAAATACCTGAAGACAGATATCTTTTTGAATCATAGTCCCCTTTACAGTCGACACTTAAGTAATTTTTGAAGTACAAGTTGGAAAATCGACATAGTACCTAAAGTTTGTCGATCCAACAAATTGAAGAACTTTTTTGAAGAAGTCAACTTCATAAATATCCTACAACATCAAAGCTAGTTTGAATACTTCAGCACCAACTGACATCAGAATCCTCCTTCTTATTCAAACAATCTATTACTCCTTTC
This sequence comes from Picea sitchensis, assembly GCA_010110895.2. NCBI lineage: Eukaryota > Viridiplantae > Streptophyta > Pinopsida > Pinales > Pinaceae > Picea > Picea sitchensis. The sequence continues at coordinate 23,165 of SNQJ01S0200049.1, read as the reverse complement.
TCATTCTCAAATATTGTAATCTCTCTCTCTATTCTAAAAAATGATGTAACCTACTAGTGAAAACCTCTTAGGGGGCGCCCACAGATTCTGTCAAAATTTTCTTCAAATGCAATAGCCAATCTCCCCCCTTGCACGTGATGACCAAGGAATTGAGGAGGGGGGAGATGTTGTAAGCTAAGTCAACTACATAAGTTGGATAGATAAGTCGGTCGAACAGACAGTTAGAGTCAACTGACCAGGTAGTTAAGAACTGTAACCAATAAGTAATTATATGACATGTGTGTGTGTGTGTGTGTGTGTGTGGCTATGTAACAGAGAGAAAAAAGGTTGTTTTATCCATATAATAAAGTGCATTTGATGGTTCTCCCATAACTTGTGTATGATTCCTTGGGTCTCTATGTGTGCTTATATATAATGTTGTAACATATGTTTCTCTATGTAAGTAACTACTAGCAACCACTCATACTTTCCCTCAAACTACAACAAGGCCTCAAATGATATGGGGGAGAGCCAAAGTTCCATCCTTTCCATCACTCTGAAGTTTTATCCCATTTTTAGATTTCATAAAGAGTGTGTAGATGGTTATCTTCCATCTAATTTTTTAATGGAACCATATCCAATCCCAAGATGTTGTCCTCCCATTTTTTTTTATTTTGTTCTATTTCCTGGTACCCAGGTGAGCTTATCTTTTATTATTGTGATGGAAACCTTGAGAATCTTTAGGATGATGGATCATTTTTGTTACTTTAATTGTTTTTCAATATAGCAGTCTCTTGATCCCTTAAATTACTTCATGTATCAATTTTTTTTCCACGACTCTAACTTTCCAGTGATCATTCTCCATATTAATGTGAATCCTAGAGCCAAGTTCATCCATATTGGGTCTTTGATCCCCAATCCACCTCTGTCCTTTGGGTTTGTAACAACCTTCCAATTGATTAGATTATACTTTTTGGTGTTTATTATTACCCCTTGCCATAGAAAATTTATGATATTGATTGATATCTAATTCATTACTCCAACTAGTGCCAAAATGAATGAACATTGATATAATGGAAAAGTGTCAAGAACCAAATAAATGAATACAAAAGCACCAAAATAGATATATAAGAACAATATGCAAATCTCTTTTATTACTATCAAACCCTTGAGGTAGGGCAACACCATACAATGGATCCTATTATGGAAGGGATCCTCTCTTGTTCACTTGCCTCTTCGAGGGGGCTTCCTCCTAATGAGCTTCAGATCCAAACACAATATTTCTCTTTATGTCCCATTACATTGCTTGAACCCATTTATATAGTGCTACCATCACCTAAGAACATTCTAGAGGATGAATATTCTAGAAGTAGAACCTTCTAAGAATTTCTCTTACATTTATTATATCTAACTACCATAGTGGACCTTATTTAATAATATAGTGGACCTAATCCACCTTACATTGAATGGTCCCCACTATTATCACTATGGGCCCTCTGGGCCCCCCACTACCTCTCTAACTACCTTACATTCCATCCCCCTTGTGAAAGCGTTGTCCTCGACGCTTGATGTACAACCATATATCAGGGTCCCATGGATAAGTGTGGACCATACTGCTGAAGTAGACTAGAGAACCAGGGTCCCATTGAGAAATGGTAGCCACCATGTTGAAGTAGTCCAACCACCATTGTAAACCAGGGTCCCATGTCCAATTGCTCATGTGAACCCCGCATGGAAGATATCGACACCCAATAACCAACTGAAAATGATGCTCCAAATACTGACACCTATCATGTGGATCCAAATAAGAATATTCATCCACATAATGGGAGATGATCAAAGATGAATATGGAAGGAACAATACCATTGTAGAATATGCAATCTGGACATTGGTAACTAGCTCCTTATGTGGTACATTGATGTTCTCTATAGAAGGTGGAGTAGAGTCATCAAATAAAATATGGAAGTGGTTGTCATCCTAGAAATGACAACTATCCATATACCAATCATCGCAATCGGCCTCAAAATCATACCAAGCATATATTTATTGATTATATTCATCCATGAGCTCCGTCATAAGAAACCTCTCCTGCATTTTATCCAAAGACTCTTGAATACTACGAAAACTATCATTGAGACCATCTACAAAGCCATCCAATCTGTCATTCAATGTGTCAAACAATTGGGCTTTGAATGCTTCAGTAATCTGTAGAATTTATTTGAGGGTTTGAGAAGAAATAGAAATTTGAGAACCCTACGAAAATTTATGAACTTTTTAGTCCTACCGCCGTCACGAAAAAACCCAAAAAATAGAACAATAAATTACTGCAAAAAATTGCAGCGTTTTCCGGAAAAACCCTGAAAAACTGTTGAATTTAAAATGCTCATAACTTCACTTCCCGGACTCTGTTTCGGCTAATGTTTTTTTTGAAATTGGGTGAAATTGTGAGAGGAACTCAGATATGTAATTTGTTTGGGAAAATTCAGCCTCTAGATGCTACAAAAATAAAATAAAATAAAATAAAATAAAATAAAATAAAAAAATCGTCCCGCCATCCGCGGAAAAACATTGAAAATTTACAAATTTTAAAACTTCAATATCTTGACTTCCCAAACTTCGTTTCGGACGATTTTTTTTTTCAAATTGGTTTTTTTCTGAGAGGAATTCAGATATACAACCTGTTTCTGAAAATTTTGCACAGAAATATACCAAAAATTTATGGAATGTTGCGGCCCTCTTTTTTCTTCTCCGAAAAAAAAAATATGCAAAAATAAAAAATATTTGCCCACAATGTCTACCAAGGAAAGTGCTTTGATACCACTTGTTAAGAACCAAATAACTGAATACAAAAGCACCACAATAGATATAGAAGAACAATATGCAAATCTCTTTTATTACTATCAAACCCTTGAGGTAGGGCAACACCATACAATGGATCTTATTATGGAAGGGATCCTCTCTTGTTCACTTGCCTCTTCGAGGGGGCTTCCTCCTAATGAGCTTTAGCTCCAAACACAATATTTCTCTTCATGTCCCATTACATTGCTTGAACCCATTTATATAGTGCTACCATCACCTAAGAACATTCTATAGGAGGAATCTTCTAGAAGTAGAACCTTCTAAGAAGTCCTCTTACATTTATTATATCTAACTACCATAGTGGACCTTATTTAATAATATAGTGGACCTAGTCCACCTTACATTGAATGGCCTCCACTATTATCACTATGTTCCCTCTAGGCCCCCCCACTACCTCCCTAGCTACCTTACATGAACTTTCTAATTGTTAGATTTTTTAGATCGGGAGGTACTCTGCATGTTTTATCTTATATGCGGATGTTACCTTAATATTTACACTACCAGGCACTTAACTTTGTAATAGGTTTTGTAAAATTATTTTAAGTGGTTCTTTTATTAAAGTGACTTTTTTAATAAAGTGTACCTTCTATTTTTAAAGTGACTTTATTTTCATAAAGCACTTATGTAATAAAATGAAATTCGCTTTAATTTTAAATGAGACATTTTGGAGGGAATGGATCATGACCCTTGATCTTGAAAAACGCAAGATCTAATCTTGGCCTTTAGATCTAGGGTTGAGGAAGGTGAAAAGATACTTTTGGGGGGGGAAATGTCATTTTCAGATTATAACAGAATGCATTGGGTAGTGTGCAAGACATGTTGTGAAGACATCGGGAGGATGTTGAGAGCACACCGAGAGAAGACTTAGAGAGATTTTTTAAGCATGTTTGAGAGAGGAAAGTGAGCAGCAAAGAGGGCACGTTTTTCGAGGAAAGAGGGCATGATTCTCGAGAAATTTTTTCTGTGAATTTTTTGTCGAAATATTTTTCTGTTGTGGGAGGTCGTACTGTATGGATCTGTACAGTTCATACGATTCAATACAGTCCATACGGATTTGGGCACAGAAATCGAGGTGATTTTTGGCATGGTTTTCGAGGTGGTTTCCAGATTTTTTGTGGTTGTTTCTGGGTCGTATGGAACAGACCGTATAGGTGAATGTGGGCTTGGAAAATGAGGTACGGAAGAGGCCGGACAGCGGTACGGTTTTGACATGGAAAACAAGGCAAATTTCTGTGGGACAGATTTGGTGTTGTGAGGTATTTTCCTTGGTTGGAAATGTTGTTTTGATGCTGATATGTACTTTGCTGAAGCATAATAATAATATATCTCTCTCTCTCTCGTTGGGTTTCCCCACATTAGGGTTTTCCCTAGCATTTGCCTAAATTTCTGAGTGTTATTGGGTTGTTGTCCACGGTGTTTTTCCACTGCATATTTTTGCTTAGCAATGTGTATTTTTGCTTATGGAAATTTATGAATGTGGGCTTTTGCATTTATGAATTTTATGAAGACAGTTATCTCTAGGTTGCTAAGTGTTTGACAAAATTTCAGTTTGTTGATTTTAGTCATTAAAAATCTACATGGTATCAAAGCTTGTGCTGTGAAGTTCAGTGGGCAGTGTTTGGCACTTGGAAAATCAAGTGATTTGTTGTTGTATTTGCTTGAAGAAGGCAGAAGAGGTTCTTTGTCAGGTGGACAAAGATGACAAAAATGTTTCTCTTGTGGTAAAGGGCAATAAGAAGGACATGAGAAAGGTGAGATGCTTTGCATGTCACAAGACTGGCCACTACGCTAGTCATTGTCCGAACAAGAAGGAGAAGAAGTCAAAACCAGAGGTGTCAGCATCAGCAGAGATTGCAGAGTTTGTTGAGAGACATGAGAGGGAGTTTTCTCTCATGACTGGTCCCCTGGGCACTGGTTGCCTAGTGTTCAAGGACATTGAAGTGTGGTTCGTGGACAGTGGAGCTTCTCGGCATATGAAAAGGATGAGGTTAGTGTTCTTGAATCTTTCAGAAACAGACTCGGACTGTTGTGTGGGTGTTGGTACCGGCCCACAACTTCCAGTGAAGGGGGTTGGAAGTGTTAGATTCCATCTAGAGTCAGGAGGATTTATGGAGGTTGTCGGAGTATTGTATGTTCCAAAGATGATGGTTAACTTACTCTCAGTTTCATCTCTAGAGGTTGATAGATTTGGAGTGGAATTCTATTGTGGTCGGGTATTGAAGCTATTCCAGACACAACAGTGATGCTTGGTGTCAGGTATGAGAGGTTGTATAGGTTGTTGAGGTCCAGTGGATTTCTAGACTCAGATTCTATGTCGGAGAATTGGCAGGTAGCACGAGAGAGAGAGTTGATACATGGCACTCAATCTTCTTCCGAGACTCTCAAGGGACTCAACAGGCATGAGTCGACATAGTTGGATGCTCAGGAGAGTGTGCAATCTCCTAGGAGCATGTCTTCAGTTCGTGGTACATCGGAGGTAGCAGTAGAGGCTTCCAGTGCAGTGGGAGTAGTGGCTTCATGTTCAGAGGGAGTAGAGACTTCTAGTACAGAGGGAGCAGCTATGGCAGTTGATGAGATGGAGACAGATTCTGGTGGTGATACCAGAAGTACCTCCCTCGCTATGAGGGAGTGTTAGATTTTTTAGCTCGAGAGGTACTCCGCATGTTTTGTCTTGTATGCGGATGTTACCTTAATATTTACACTACCATGCACTTAACTTTGTAATAGGTTTTATAAAGTTGTTTTAAGTGATTCTTTTATTAAAGTGATTTTTTTTATAAGTGTACCTTCTATTTTTAAAGTGACTTTATTTTCATAAAACACTTATGTAATAAAGTGAAATTCACTTTAATTTTAAATGAGACATTTTGAAGGGAATGGATCATGACCCTTGATCTTGAAAAAGGCAAGATCTAATATTGGCCTTTGGATCTAGGGTTGAGGAAGGTGAAAAGACACTTTTGGGGGGGAAATGTCATTTTCAGATTATAAAAGAATGCATTGGGTAGTGTGCAAAACATGTTGTGAAGACATCGGGAGGATGTTGAGAGCACATCGAGAGGAGAGTTAGAGAGATTTTTTGAGCATGCTTGAGAGAGGAAAGTGAGAAGCAAAGAGGGCACGTTTTTTGAGGAAAGAGGGCACGATTCCTAAGAAAAATTTTCTGTGAATTTTTGGCCAAACTATTTTTCTGTTGTGGGAGGCCATACTGTACGGATCCGTACAGATTTGGGCATGAAAATCGAGGTAATTTTTGGCACAGTTTTCAAGGTGGTTTCTAGATTTTTTGTGGTTGTTTCTAGGCCGTACGGAAGAGTCTGTACAGGTGACTGTGGGCACAGAAAATGAAGTACGAAAGAGGTTGGACATCAATACGGTTTTGGCACGAAAAACAAGGTAGATTTATGTGGGACAGATTTGGAGCTGTGAGGTATTTTCCTTGGTTGGAAATGTTATTTGTTGTTGATATGTACTTTCCTGAAGCATAATAATAAGATCTCTCTCTCTCTCTCTCTCATTGGGTTTCCCCACATTGGGGTTTTCCCTGGCATTTGCCTAAATTTCTGAGTGTTATTGGGTTGCTGTCCACTGTGTTTTTCCGCTGCATATTTTTTCTTAGCAATGTGTATTTCTGCTTATGGAAATTTATGAATGGGGCTTTTTCATTTATGAAGTTTATGAAGACAGTTATCTCTAGGTTGCTAAGTGTTTGATAGAATTTTAGTTTGTTGATTTTAGTCATTAAAAATCTACATGGTATCAAAGCTTGTGCTCTGAAGTTCAGTGGGTAGTGTTTGGCACTTGGAACAACAAGTGACTTGTTGTTGTATTTGCTTGAAGAAGGCATAAGAGGTTCTTTGTCAGGTGGACAAAGATGACAAGAATGTTTCTCTTGTGGTAAAGGGAAATAAGAAGGACATGAGCAAGGTGAGATGCTTTGCATGTCACAAGACTAGTCACTACGCTAGTCAGTGTCCGAACAAGAAGGAGAAGAATTTGGAACCAGAGGTGTCAGCATCAGTAGAGATTGTAGAGTTTGTTGAGAGACATGAGAGGGAGTTTTCTCTCATGACTGGTCCCCTGGGCAGTGGTTGCCTAGTGTTCGAGGACATTAAAGTCTGGTTTGTGGACAATGGAGCTTCTCGGCATATGACAAGGATGAGGTTAGCGTTCTTGAGTCTTTTTGAAACAGACTCGGACTGTTGTGTGGGTGTTGGTACCGGACCACAACTTCCAGTGAAGGGGGTTGGAAGTGTTAGATTCCAGCTAGAGTCAGGAGGATTTCTGGAGGTTGTTGGAGTATTGTATGTTCCAGAGATGATGGTTAACTTACTCTCAGTGTCATCTCTGGAGGTTGATAGATTTGGAGTGGAATTCTATTGTGGTCAGGTATGGGAGCTACTCCAGACACAACAGTGATGCTTGGTGTTGGGTATGAGAGGTTGTACAGGTTGTTGGGTTCTAGTGTATTTCTGGACTCAAATTCTATGTCGGAGAGTTAGCAGGTAGCATGAGGGAGATATTTGATACATGTCACTCAATCTTCTTTCGGGACTCTCAAGGGACTCAACAGGCATGAGTCGACACAGTTGGATGCTCAGGAGAGTGTGCAGTCTCCTAGGAGCATGTCTTCAGTTCATGGTATAGCGGAGGTAGCAGCAAAGGATTCCAGTGCAGTGGGAGTAGTGGCTTCATGTTCAGAGGGAGCAAAGACTTCTAGTACAGAGGGAGCAGTTATGGCAGCTGATAAGATGGAGACAAATTCTGGTGGTGATACCAAAAGTACCTCCCTCGCTAAGAGGGAGTGTTATATTTTTTAGCTCGGGAGGTACTCCATATGTTTTGTCTTGTATGCGGATGTTACCTTAATATTTACACTACCATGCACTTAACTTTCTAATAGGTTTTATAAAGTTGTTTTAAGTGGTTCTTTTATTAAAGTGACTTTTTTAATAAAGTGTACCTTATATTTTTAAAGTGACTTTATTTTCATAAAGCACTTATGTAATAAAGTGAAATTCACTTTAATTTTAAATGAGACATTTTGGAGGGAATGGATCATGACCCTTGATCTTGTTAAAGGCAAGATCTAATTTTGGCATTTGGATCTAGGGTTGAGGAAGGTGAAAAGACATTTTTGGGGGGGAAATGTCATTTTCAAATTATAAAAGAATGCATTGGGTAGTGTGCAAGACATGTTGTGAAGACATTGGGAGGATGTTGAGAGCACATCGAGAGGATAGTTAGAGAGATTTTTTGAGCATGCTTGAAAGAGGAAAGTGAGCAGCAAAGAGGGCACGATTCTCGAGAAAAAATTTCTGTGAATTTTTGGCCGAAATATTTTTTTGTTGTGGGAGGTCATACTATATGGATCTGTACAGTCCATACGGATTTGGGCACAAAAATTGAGGCAATTTTTGGCATGGTTTTCGAGGTGGTTTCCATATTTTTTGTGGCTATTTCTAGGTTGTACGGAATAGTTCATACAGGTCACTGTGGGCACGAAAAACGAGGCATCTTTATGTGGGACAGATTTGGTGCTATGAGGTATTTTCCTTGGTTGGAAATGTTGTTTTGTTTCTGATATGTACTTTCCTGAAGAATAATAATAAGATCTCTCTCTCTCTCGTTGGGTTTCCCCACATTGGGGTTTTCCCTGGCATTTGCCTAAATTTCTTAGTGTTATTGGGTTGTTGTCCACTGTGTTTTTCCGCTGCATATTTTTGCTTAGCAATGTGTATTTCTGCTTATGGAAATTTATGAATGTGAGATTTTTCATTTATGAAGTTTATGGAGACAGTTATCTCTAGGTTGCTAAGTGTTTGACAGAATTTCAGTTTGTTGATTTTAGTCATTAAATTCTGCACTAAGAAGTCCTCTTACATTTATTATATCTAACTACCATAGTGGACCTTATTTAATAATATAGTGGACCTAGTCCACCTTACATTGAATGACCTCCACTATTATCACTATGGGCCCTCTAGGCCCCCCCACTACCTCTCTAGCTACCTTATAAAAAGTTGATAGAACTGATTTGATGAAGACTATTGTCCATATTGGGTTGAGTCATTGAGATCCTCATTGCTCAAATTTACTTCTATTTTTTCCCAGAATGCATTTCCATGAACGATAAGAAGATATTTTAATAGAAATGGGGATTACAAGATACATGAAAGAAGACCAATTTCTAGCTAAAGGAAATTGAATGATTCTAGAGATGGATTGGAGCACTTGGGGACTTTCATTCCAACCCAAAAATTGACATTTTCAATGATTAAATTATTTTCCTGATGCATCCCAAAAAGAGTCCAAAATTTGATTGAATCTGGAGCCTATTATCAAATAGGCCCCTCCTAGAAGAAGGGTGTCATCTACAAATTGAGAGTGGTTGGTGCTTTTGGATCCTCTTACAATCTTAATTCTTGGAAGATTTCCCGAGACTCTTTCCTATTCAAGCTTGTGACTGAGAGAATCCAACTTTATGATGAATAAAAGAGGGGAGAGTGGACAACCTAGCCTCAACTCTCTGCTACTTTGAAAAAAGTAGGTGGGTGACCATTTTCTAAGGGTGCAATCCCTAGAGATCCAATGCAATATGCAAACTAATGAATGGAGAAAGGAATGAAACCAATTTTTTTCAAAACCTTATAGAGAAATGAATGCCTAACTTGGTCAACTACAGTTTCCAAGTCCAATTTTATAATCATACATTTTCCCTTCATGGTTGCGCTTAAGTGGATGGCATCTTGCACTACAATATATTATCTATGATTTTTATGATTCTACAAGATGATATTGAGAAGAAATTTTTTAATCCTATTGGAAATGATCTTGGTCATGATCTTGGAGATGATCTTGGTCATTATCTTGGAAATGATCTTGGTCATGATCTTGGAAATGATCTTGGTCATGATCTTGGAAATTATCTTGGTCTAAATCTAGAAAAGGAAGAGGGGTTTGCATCTTTAGGGATTAAGGATATAATGGATGAATTTATACTCCCCCCAACTTACACGAGGATTGAGCATAACAAATCATTTACTTAAGATCATATTTAATTAAGTCCCCAAAAAACATGTAAAATGAGATGTAAAAACCATCAGGCCTTGGAGCTTTATCTAAGTCTAGACTCCAAATGGTAATCTTAATTTCATTTTCCTCTATTGATGTTGTAAACTCCTTGTTCCCCTTGCTGATTATGGATGTTGGTATATGTTCTAAAATGATATCTATATTGTCAGAGAGCACATCATCTTGCTATGAAAATAATAAATAGAAGTGTTACCTAGTAGCCTCTTTTAATTTTTTTAAATCAAATATTTTACTCCCATATTCCCTGGAGATTTATTTTACATTGTTTTTGACAAGGCACACCTTAGGCTACTTATGGAAGAAACTAGTATTCTTGTCCCTTGATTTCAGCTAGAGAATTTTGTATTTAAGTCGCCAATATTCCTCTTCTAATTACATAGCCTTAGTAAATTGCTTTTGTAATATCACCTCCTCCTCTTGAAGCTATGTAGTGACTTCTTTGATTTCCAACTTCGTATAAATTTCTTCTAATTTGGATTTCATTTTATCTTTCTCAACATGGGAGGGGGATGTAACTCACTTTTTCCCAATCTTTAATAACACTTTTTACTTCCTTCAATTTACGTTCCCATATGTACATTGGAGTACCTAGGATCCAATTTTTTTGAGTTGTTCTCATACATTTGATTGCTTCTTCGTAGTGTTTCCCTGCCCCCCAACCTAGGGGTAACTAAGGAGATCATGTATCAAGCCCCGTAGGTAGCATGCATGGAGTACCGAGAGTCAGATTGACCAGTAGAGCCCACATTTGGTAGATAGATCCACTCCTTACACCACCACTCATCACCAGCATCAGAGCAACATCCACCACACCGGTTTGGCTCCCAAAGGACAGCAGGTCTTGCTTCATGAGGTAACAAGTTCAGTCTCAAGGTAAGTGTGACTTTAATATTTGAAGCAATTGAACATGTTCCAAAGATGTTACCCCACTAGCCTAGGGGTAACTAAGGAGATCATGTCTAGAGGCCTGTGGGTAGCAAACATGGAGTTTTGAGAGTCATATTGACCAGCAGAGCCCACATTTGGCATACATATCCCCTCCTTACACCACCACTCATCACCAGTGGCATAGCAACATCCACCACACCGGTTTGGCTCCCAAAGGATGGTAGGTCTTACTTCATGAGGTAACAAGTACAGTCTCATGATAAGTGTCACTTTAATATTTGAATCACTTGAGCATGTTGCAAATATTCCTTTCTTAATTATGGAACGTTTGCTTGGAAATTAGATATTTTTCCTAATTTTACCTCGGTGCTTGACATGGTATCCTAGTAAGTGGGTCACCCTCAAGAAAAGGTTTTATACTAGTGGGTTTCCTTGAAGGGTCATCGTACCATTCTTCACTTATACTTACCACTTTTCGCACTTCTTCCCCTCAGTTTCCTCATCTTTTGGGTTTTTGGGTGCATTGACCCAAGAAGGGTTTGTACCTCATTTCATGGGAAGAAGGGGATACAGGCCCATAGGTTTTGTAGCTTACATCATACATAAATTCTCGCCATAAAGTCCCTAGAGCCATGAAACACCTCTTTGAATGAATAAAGGACTTTTAAAATAAAATAAAAAAAATGAATAAATGATGTCTTGTTTGATGGGGGAATGGATGGTGATGTTCTTTAATTTCTAGTGCATATGGAACTCAATGTGTTCTAACTTAAAGCGACATTGTGGTGATATTTTTCTTCCATTGCACATAGCACTCAATGTTCAAACTTAATAAAAAGGAAAATAAAGGGCTTGGAAAAAGGTTGCATTGTAAACAAAGGGAAACCCAAGGATGCATCACACCCTCCACAAAGGCACCATAAATGAGACAATATGAACCCTTGATATGTCAAGAACCCCATGCCCAAGATTCCTTCCTCAATTCACCTCATACTCATCACATGGTCTAGATAGGGTCTTCTTGGGAAACATTCCTTGACTTGGGGATTGACCTGTCCAATAGGGCACCATGACACCCCTCCCATACCTAAATTTAACAAAGTTTATAAGGTCTTTGAGAATTTGTTTAATTTGAAAAGGGGGGATTTAATGAACTTGTTTGGGTGGTTCTTGTATTAAATGTGTCTTAATTGGCATAA
>SNQJ01S0200049.1:0-11134 GCA_010110895.2 Picea sitchensis | reverse complement strand
GATACTGGCATATAGTTGGAGGTCAATGGTAAGTAGTATGGGCGAAGAACATAGTCAAAACCGGGGACCAACAACTTCTTACACTTTCTCACTTCTTTTACTCCCACGTTTATGAAGTTCCATACAACTGATGTTATAAGGATTGATCTCTCTCTCTCTACACTTAGTTAAATCTCTACAAATATCGTGCACCTTGCACATTCTTCAAGTTTCATTTATTGCACATTGATGAATTTCGATTTGTGAGGTAAAGGGTGGTGATCCAAGGATAATGTGAATTGATTATCCTACTTTTCCATGAATCACTTTATTTTCAAAATTAACTTTCAATTGTATTTTCTCGTATTTCAAAAGGAATTTGTAAGTGTGGAAAGGATGTTTAATAAATGCAATTAATGCACTTAGCCCTTAAACTTGCTTGGGATTCGTAATTCATAGGTGATCATGTCATGTATATCAAAGTGCATTGAAAGAATAAGGAATATTGAAACTAGAAGAAGGAAAGATCCCTTTTGTGGAGATACAACTAGTTCCCTCACCTACTAAGACAAAGACTTCCATTGGTCCATGGAATATTAGTGGTATTAGAGCTTAACACTTGAAGAGAGGAAAAATAACAAAATCTGGACTATAGGCCTGGTAAATGATGGTTGTATGCTTGAGGTTTTTTACTTAAGAGAGCTAGTTTCCCAGTGTGCTTATAGATTTGATCCAAAAAGAAAAGCAATTCGAGTGGCGCTTGAAGGGAAGAACCATGTTCTATTAACTCCAAAAATGTTTAAAAGGATGCTTCGACTACATGCATCCAATAAAATTTTTGAGCTTTTGAAAGTTGGCTCTTTCATGGATTCCTAAGGTGGTGGAGTGAGTTTGTTAAAGGATTTTATGGTTCCATCCACTGAAATGTTGTCCAACCTCTTGTCCATCGACATATCTCCGTCGACAGATCCATATCATGATTTTACATGGTTGTTCACATGCTTAATCGGACGATAATCCACTTCTCCTATTCCCAGGTCAGTTTTGTATGTATTACATTTTTCTTTTTGAAAAGAAGTCATCTTTGACCGAGCTAAGGTAGTCTCAAATGATATTTCTTTTCAATTGGACAACTATTTTAAAACTTTGAGGTTTTTCATGACTATGTATTTGGTCCTGGTAGTTTCCTACTGTAATTTATTTAAGGGGTTTCCCTAAGAGAAAATTTAGATGTTGATAATGAACCGGTTCAATTATGGTACCTTATTATTTGGAAACACAAGGCACCTTTTCATTTCTACCTTATTCAAGATAAATTCCTTCATGAATTTAGATATATGATGATTGGATTTGAACCTATAAGGATAAATCAAGAAGATAAATATTTTCTCAAAGGAAAGAGAGTTTGTTTTTATGAAGAGAACCATACTTGCATTACACAATATGGTTGTGAAGAAGCCCCTCTCCTTATTCCTTCATTTGTTTGTGATAGGTATCTTATTGCAAAGGTTTGTACACAATACAAGGCATGGTCCATCCTGTTTGATAGAAAAAGAAAAGAAAAAAAACAATTTATTTCATTACCCTTTCATGTTGCCAACACCACACTAAGGAATTCAATCCATTTAATGGAAATGTCTTAAATGCTTACCCCATTCAATTTAGAGAAAGGATAACTCTTGATAGGTTTCGACCTTGAAGGTATTTTCTATGAACACTTGGCATCCATGAGATACAACAACCTTTTCACAAGGATTTTCAAAGGAACTAGTGATAACTACCCAAATACCCCAACGACGAAGGATAAACATGTATGTGATGGTGATGTGGTCACAAAAGTTAGCAAAAACACCCAAAGTAAATATAGAAAAAGAGGAAGAGGAAGAGACATGACCAATGTACAATCTTCTTCCATTCCCCATCCACATAGAGGTTCCTCCTATACACAAAGGATATGAGAATCAAATGTGTACAGAGGAGAGAATAATGAGGGAAGTGTTGGAGGAGATGATGGAGAAGACCCATCCCCGATTGATATTGAAAAAACACATGGTGTATCTTAGCAAAAAAGAAATATAAACCCAAGCAAAAACGACTCACAAAATTCAGGAAGCCTGACAAATGTAGTTGATATTGAAATTGACAATGCCTCGATGCCCGATTGGGTGGCACTTATAATCATTGAAATCCAACAAATTACAGAGGAGTTGGCCCAAAAGGAACCAACGATTTTTGAAGAAGAGTCTCTAACACTGCACAATGCTAAGTACAATAAATAAGAGACAAAATTGCAAATAGAGAAATTCCATGTTAAAAATAATAAAGTGACTAAAACATGGAATTCATAAATAGATGTCTCAGGAGTCAAACCCTTAGGACTCCTTAAACTACACATCACTACCATAGATGCTCTTTCCCATTCCATCTCTAAGAAAGAGTTGGAAAATATTAAGTTGAAAAGAAGAATAACTAAGCTTGAGGACCCATTAAGTCCCAAGCCATTGTTTACAGAACCTTTGGCTATTGTTGCACCTGATCAAATCCCCCCTAGTACACCTGGAACCCCAGTAAAGGTAAGAAAATCCCCCAAATTTCCAAAAGGAGTTAGATTGTATGTAGCAGAGAATATTGATAAGCAGTTTGCTATTATTTCACAAGCATGGGAAATATCTACAAGTTTCAGGAACCTATCTCAAAGAATTGCCAACCTAATAGAATACTTGCAGAAATATCTAGAGCACGATGAATCATACTATAAAAATTCCTTGAGTAATTTCATTGCATGGGTGACAAATATGAGCGATTATCATAGAAGTCAGTAGTAGATACCTTCAAATCGAAGAATACAACAATTAAAAGCAGGATGTATGGTAAGAATATAGATGTTAAGAGACTCAACTGCCATCTATACAAGAGTAAATGATAAAATAAGTAATGCATCCTTAAAGCACTAGAAGTTGTTAAGGACCTTGAAGACCCACAATTTGTAAAATATTTGGGCATAATAAGAAAAGAACAATTAGAATCTGAGTTAATCACTACTAAAGTGTCATGGGCCAACAAGTTTGATGAACTTAATGATTTTCCGGAGGATGAAATTAAGTGGTGGCTGATTACTTTTGTAAATAATAATGAATACCACCTAGCATCAATATATCAACTACACTTCGAGTTTACAGAAATTGAAGATGAAATATTAATGATAAGGGTTAAACAAGATATCACCACCATGGCAATGAAGGATTTCATTGATGAATGGCTCAAAAATTCGTTGACAAAAATCGTTAACCTAGAATAACTACATAAAAGAGGTTATTTCAAAAAGGCTCATTGCCCATATATAAAGAGGAAGACCCTAGCAACAAAGGCATCATGAGAGATCACATTCAACATAGATAGATACATTCATCCATATTCCATTCCTCTGCCATTCTATGAGTGTTTTTCTTTTCGAAGCATTTCCATTTCTTTCATCCTAGTTTTTGGTCATTCAACTTTATTAAGTGTATTTCTCATTTGTAAAGTTGATCCTTGACCGCATTTCTCCTTTTTCTTCCAGGTTTCTTCTACTAATTTATTTGGTCCACAAGATCCCCAATCCTAGTTCATTTGGATGAACACCTTTACTTTTATTGTTTAAGTATTAGGAACATTGTGTCTTGTGATAGGAAAACACTTTGTTCGAAATTGAAATTTCAATTTGTAATATTATTTGACTCTCGCAGAGAGCTATTTCTAGGAGTTCATAACATTTGTGGTTGTATACTTTTATTTTTTATAAAGCATGGGATCTCGTGTATGTTTCTCCTATGCATCTTATAAGTTTTAATGATTGAAATCATTTAAAGTTATCTTATTTATGGACCACCATATTTATTTTATTTCTATGAGACTTGCTTCGAATCCCTTTTTCTCATTACCTGAATGAATGGATGTGATGGAATGGATGTAGTTATTATTTCACGTGAGGCTACCACATTTTTATTCATTTATTATATGTGCAATTGTTTTACCACTTGGTCCACTCACATGTGTTCATGTTATGAATGTATGAATTTGTGTCTTGAGCAAGTTTATTGAATATATGAGTGAGAAAGAGGAGTACCACCTCTATAAAAACATAGAGGGGATCTTGATAAGTCCTTCAAGAAGAACCTAGGAGGTTGAATTTAGTACTTGATAGGAAGAGACATCAACACAGGTCTTATATTGTGAGAAGATGCTAGGGCAATAATAATTGAAAGGGTTTATTATAAAACATGTGAGTAATATATTTATACTTAATGTTTATTAATATTTTCAAATTAAAACTTTCAATTACCCGTTCATGTAGTTCCATCTAATGATATTTTTAAGAGTGGATTGGATAAAGCTTGTGACCACATGTTGTGCCACCGACAAATCATTAATGAATTTGTAAGTTAAAAATTGCTATTGATTTGCAACGACTTTTCAATTAGTACAACATGTAACTTTCAATTATAACTAAATCATCTTGAATTTAACCACACAAATTGAAGTATACAATGAAGCCAAATGAATATGTGACCAACTTTGGAATGTGACATGACTTCAAAGGAATGTGTGAATATCACAAGGAAATAAGTATACTTCCAGAATTAGGCATACAATTTTCCAGAATTAGGGGATAAGCACTTAACCTTAATTTGTATGTTTGCAGGTGGATCAATTGGAAGTCAAAATTTTTGAAAGGGTTGATCTTAAATTCCAAGTATGTCATATACTACAACAAATACAAAAATGGCATTCCCAAGCGGTGAAAAAAGAAGCAATGATGAAAGTAGATCAAGCTATGATGAACACAACTAAAGCTGAGATGAATGGGACAATGTTTTGGGAATTTTAACTATTGAGTGTTTCTTATATATGACTGGAAACATACATATAGTTATAAAATTCATAGTATTGTTTATTTTGGTTATTTATCCCTTCACGATGTTAGGGTTATCACACTATTGTGATGGTTGCAATTAAATTGAAATGTTAGTAGTTAATCTTTTTTTGCATATTCGTATTCTCATGTACTCTTTCATAGCACATTTCGAATCATGATACACAACAAATTTGTATGATAATTAAATCACAAAATGATTAATTAATATTTTTTAAATAATTAATAATTAATTAAATATTTTATTAATTAAATTAATAATTACTTCATTAATTAATCTATTAATTTAAAAGCATCATAATACAATTTAAAATAATATGGTTGGCCAGTAACATAGTACTTAAGAAGCTTTAGATGAAATATTGATGGTTAATTCCATGAAGTATGGAAGCATAACATCTAGATGGGGAAATATACATGCATAACCTCCTAGTGGTCAACAATCATTTTTATGATGAAGATGATCCTAACCTCGCTATTAGGTCTATAATTGTTGAAAATGAGTTCAATGATGGACATCAAACTAGGCAAGATGTAGAATTTGTCGCTAACATTATTATAGCTAGATATTTTAATGTTGTTTTGCATAACTCTGAGAAACGAGGGGGGATATTCTAAGATATGCCTTGAGGGAGAAAATGGAGGATTTGATCAATGAATGGGATCTCATAGAGGGAAATAAATTTGGTCTGATAAAAGAGTTGGCATAGGTCATATTACTACAAGGTTGGATAGGTTTCTAGTGAATAATGATCTTCTTTTGCAGGACTTTGAACTCAAACCAAGGATTCTTCCCTCCACCATCTCTGGTCATAAGCCTATCAATTTGTATATTATGAATTCTTTCAATTACGATATGTTGCTTTTTATATTTAATCCACTTTGGCTTAACTACATGTTATCACAGGATTTGTACTTGTGCAAAGCCCAAGACAAGTCCCCCAAATATGTGTAACTATGGAAAATCTTACCACTGTCACCTTAGTAAAGAAGTTCACTCATTTTAGCGATGGAGGAGGTCTACCACATGGGAGGCTTCCCCGATGACCTCAAGGGATCAAAGTAGCAAGTATTGTGGCCAAGCCTACTTCCCCCTCTCTTGATCACCTAATGAAAAGTCAAGGTCAAGGAAATAGAAAGAGTATGAAGTTGTTTGAGTACTTTTTTTTTCATGTGGTTCACGATACTGGATATCGGTGCTTGCTACGTCCACAAAAAACCTCCCGAAATCCACGAGAGAACATAGGGAGGCCAAGTATTTTCAGAATATTGGGGGCTCAACAAAAAGAGCATATTATAGACCCATTTAAGGGCACAACATGTCACTCACAAGGAATTGAACTTGGGTGGGGATGGTAACAGTCATTCCTCCGATCCACCCAAGCTACATCCAATGGACAAAAATATGTTTGAGTAATTGTCGGGAATAAGAACAATTTATAGGAAATATATGATGATTTCCAAGTTCAAACATGAACAAATACCTCCAGAAGACACTAGACAATGAAAATTGCAATAGCTTATACAAATTTGCAGTAGTACACTAGTCTTATAACAACAATATAAATTTGTAACAACAACAACAAAAACAACTTAAAATTTCAACAATTTCCCAAGAAAATTAAGCATGCATCACATAGAACATTATCCGATTGCTTAAGAGAAATTTTAAGCAAGTTAAACCACCTTTACAAGAGTGTATGCACAAATAAAAGTGTATTAAGAGGGTTGTAGAAATTTTTTGTAACAACAAGTTTACTAGAGAGTTAATGAGTGTCAGTGTTTGAAAAATTAGTAGAAAGCTTGAGAGAATTGAGAGAGAGTGTTTGTTATCAATTTCACCAATAGGGAGCTGTAAGATGAGTGCCTTTGAGGGATATGGAGTCTTTATAAAAAAAATACAACAATGATTGAATATTTAAAAAGTAGAAACCAAGAGGTGGGGCTTAAACTCTAAGGTGCTAGCACATTAGGGCCTTAGGGTTTAAACCTTAAATAGAAGGATTGCTAGAGTGCAATCACTTTTGTGCTCTAGTAACCTTTTCTCCCTTCTTGATGCTTAAACTAGATTAAAATCAATGTCTAGGGTTAAAATCCTGAAGTGCTAGCAATTTAGGGCTTTAGGAATCTAACCCTAGCAAGGGTTCATTCACAAATTTTGGAAAAAAATAACCTTGTGAGAGGAGGAAGCACTTATGATCCTCTCTTAGGGTTTCACCAAGCAAGATGCCTAGCATGAAAAATAGAAATTACCATGAAGCATTGATAGCACAAAGATAAAATAGTAGAAATTTCAATTACTTCACCAAGATAGCATGAGATAAAACCATAATTACTGAAATTCCATCCAAAAATCAGCAAAAGTATCCACAAATTGATACTCTAAGCAAGTCACCTAAGTGTAGAAGAGAGAGATAGCCAAGTAGGGTGAAAATTTAAAACTTGTTGTAACAAATGGTGAGGAAATGAATGATGAAAAATGAAAATGAGATGGTCATCTATATATATGAGGCCATCTAAACCAATTTGTGCACTTAAAAAGCTCAACAACAAATTAGAAGAGGGTCAAACCCTTTCATATGAATTTACAATTTACAAAAATGAAAATTACATAAAGTAAAACCCCAAAAAGGGTGACATCATTCCCTAGGAGGGTGACGTAGGGCTAGAGAGTGTGACATCCAACCTTAATGAGTGGAACTTTGGGCCTCCAAATGCCATGTGTCATGATCCTGTGTGCAAACTTCCCATGCCATGAGCCTCCATATTTCAAACCACCTCCATAATCCATCATCTGTCAAACCTTAGCCTCCAAGATGACGTCAAGGGCTATTGGGTGACGTCCTAGGCCTCCAAAGGCTACCTCCAAGTGGAAGAGGGGTGGAATATAATCCTCTAATGATTCTAAGGTGCCTCCAAAGGCAACGTCCTCCACTCTCAAAGTGAAATGCTCATCATCGATGGTATCCCATGTGCGAGGCATGGCATCCATCATGTGGGATCTCAAACCCCTATGAAGGTCCAAGTGACATAGTTCCTTCATGAATAGATTTCATCGGGTAAGGTCCTGCAAAGACAAACAATTACACCCTCCAAGGGTACACAAGTTATATGAATTATGCAAATTAAGCCACATTTAATACAAGAACCACCCAAACAAGTTCATTAAATCCCCCCTTTTCAAATTAAACAAATTCTCAAAGACCTTATAAACTTTGTTAAATTTAGGTATGGGAGGGGTGTCATGGTGCCCTATTGGGTAGGTCAATCCCCAAGTCAAGGAATGTTTCCCAAGAAGACCCTATCTAGACCATGTGATGAGTATGAGGTGAATTGGGGAAGGACTCTTGGGCATGGGGTTCTTGACATATCAAGGGTTCATATTGTCTCATTTATGGTGCCTTTGTGGAGGGTGTGATGCATCCTTGGGTTTCCCTTTGTTTACAATGCAACCTTTTTCCAAGCCCTTTATTTTCCTTTTTATTAAGTTTGAACATTGAGTGCTATGTGCAATGGAAGAAAAATATCACCACAATGTCGCTTTAAGTTAGAACACATTGAGTTCCATATGCACTGGAAGTTAAAGAACATCACAATCCATTCCCCCATCAAACAAGACATCATTTATTCATTTTTTTTATTTTATTTTAAAAGTCCTTTATTCATTCAAAGAGGTGTTTCATGGCTCTAGGGACTTTATGGTGAGCATATATGTATGATGTAAGCTACAAAACCTATGGGCCTTTATCCCCTTCTTCCCATGAAATGAGGTACAAACCCTTCTTGGGTCAATGCACCCGAAAACCCAAAAGATGAGGAAACTGAGGGGAAAAAGTGCGAAAAGTGGTAAGTATAGGTGAAGAATGGTACGATGACCCTTCAAGGAAACCCACTAGTAGAAAACCTTTTCTTGAGGGTGACCCACTTACTAGGATACCATGTCAACCACCGAGGTAAAATTAGGAAAAATATCTAATTTCCAAGCAAACGTTCCATAATTAAGAAAGGAATATTTGCAACATGCTCAAGTGATTCAAATATTAAAGTGACACTTATCATAAGACTGTACTTGTTACCTCATGAAGTAAGACCTGCCATCCTTTGGGAGCCAAACCGGTGTGGTGGATGTTTCTATGCCACTGGTGATAAGTGGTGGTGTAAGGAGGGGATCTATCTGCCAAATGTGGGCTCTGCTGGTCAATATGACTCTCAAAACTCCATGTTTGCTACCCACAGGCCTCTAGACATGATCTCCTTAGTTACCCCTAGGCTAGTGGGGCAACATCTTTGGAACATGTTCAATTGCTTCAAATATTAAAGTCACACTTACCTTGAGACTGAACTTGTTACCTCATGAAGCAAGACCTGCCGTCCTCTGGGAGCCAAACCAGTGTGGTGGATGTTGCTCTGCTGCTGGTGATGAGTGGTGGTGTAAGGAGTGGATCTATCTACCAAATGTGGGCTCTGCTGGTCAATCTGACTCTTGGTACTCCATCCATGCTACCTACGGGGCTTGATACATGATCTCCTTAGTTACCCCTAGGTTGGGGGTGGGGAAACACTACGAAGAAACAATCAAATGTATGAGGACAACTCAAAAAAATTGGATCCCAGGTACTCCAATGTACATATGGGAACGTAAATTGAAGGAAGTAAAAAGTGTTATTAAATATTGGGAAAAAGTGAGTTACATCCCCCTCCCATGTTGAGAAAGATAAAATGAAATCCAAATTAGAAGAAATTTATACGAAGTTGGAAATCAAAGAAGTCACTACATAGCTTCAAGAGGAGGAGCTGATATTACAAAAGAAATTTACTAAGGCTATGTAATCAGAAGAGGAATATTGGCGACTTAAATACAAAATTATCTAGCTGAAATCAAGGGACAAGAATACTAGTTTCTTCCATAAGTAGCCTAAGGTGTGCCTTGTCAAAAACAATGTAAAATAAATCTTCAGGGAATATGGGAGTAAAATATTTTATTTAAAAAAATTAAAAGAGGCTACTAGGTAACACTTCTATTTATTATTTTCATAGCAAGATGATGTGCTCTCTGACAATATAGACATCATTTTAGAACATATACCAACATCCATAACCAGCGAGGGGAACAAGGAGTTTACAACATCAATAGAGGAAAATGAAATTAAGATTACCATTTGGAGTCTAGACTTAGATAAAGCTCCAAGGTCTGATGGGTTTTACATCTCGTTTTACATATTTTTTGGGGACTTAATTAAATATGATCTTAAGTAAATGATTTGTTATGCTCAATCCTCGTCTAAGTTGGGGGGAGTATAAATTCATCCATTATATCCTTAATCCCTAAAGATGCAAACCCCTCTTCCTTTTCTAGATTCAGACCAAGATAATTTCCAAGATCATGACCAAGATAATTTCCAAGATCATGACCAAGATCCTTTCCAATAGGATTAAATTTTTTCTTCCCAATATCATCTTGTAGAATCATAAAAATCATAGATAATATATCGTAGTTCAAGATGCCATCCACTTAAGCGCAACCATGAAGGGAAAATGTATGATTATAAAATTGGACTTGGAAAATGCAGTTGACCAAGTTAGGCATTCATTTCTCTATAAGGTTTTGAAAAAAATTGGTTTCATCCCTTTCTTCATTCATTAGTTTGCATATTGCATTGGATCTCCAGGGATTGCACCCTTAGTAAATGGTCACCCACCTACTTTTTTCAAAGTAGCAGAGAGTTGAGGCTAGGTTGTCCACTCTCCCCTCTTTTATTCATCATAAAGTTGGATTCTCTCAGTCACAAGCTTGAATAGGAAAGAGTCTCAGACAATCTTCCAAGAATTAAGATTGTAAGAGGATCCAAAAGCATCAACCACTCTCAATTTGTAGATGACACCCTTCTTCTAGGAGGGGCCTATTTGATAATAGGCTCCAGATTCAATCAAATTTTGGACTCTTTTTGGGATGCATCAGGATGATAATTTAATCATTGAAAATGTCAATTTTTGGGTTGGAATGAAAGTCCCCAAGTGCTCCAATCCATATCTAGAATCATTCAATTTCCTTTAGCTAGAAATTGGTCTACTTTCATGTATCTTGTAATCCCCATTTCTATTAAAATATCTTCTTATCGTTCATGGAAATGCATTCTGGGAAAAAATAGAAGTAAATTTGAGAAATGAGGATCTCAATGACTCAACCCAATAGGGACAATAGTCTTCATCAAATCAGTTCTATCAACTTTTTGTAAGGTAGCT
>SNQJ01S0200048.1:0-17103 GCA_010110895.2 Picea sitchensis | reverse complement strand
ATATTGTTCAAGAGTCAGACCTACCTGTAACCCTAATTATAATGTAAAGGGTACAGGTCGGCCCCACCTTAATGTGACTAATAATTAATGTAACAGATAATTAATCTGGTTAATATTAATTATATTATAAGCTAGTGAGGTCGGCCCTGTTGTGCCAATAGACACTTCTGTTGACAGGGTCAGTTTAGTATAAGTAAAGGTAGATTCTCCATTGTGGAATCATATCTCACACATGAGTTTGGAAATTTCAGCAAGTACATCTTCTTGGGAAAAGGTGCGCACCTCTCTTGGGCGCTAGTCTTCTAGGGTTTGAGCACCCTCTTGTGTGCTAGGTCTTGTTGGTGGTGAAGGTCTCTCTCTTGAAGAATATAGCAAAGGATTTGGCTGGGTTTTCTTCCCTTGTTGAGAAGGGTTTCCCAGGATACTTCTTGTGTTCTTGTGCATGGTGTTTCTTTTTGTGATCTTGGTTGCTGCAACATTATTGTTCATGGTTAAGATAAATGCTAAAATGGAATGAACTACATGCTTAACCTAGCTTATTGAAAAATCAACAGAGTCAATCACTACAAGATCCGACTCAACAAGATTTGTTGACAACAGCCGAGGTCAAAACCAGTCGGTCTGATACCATGTTGGGGTTTGGTGTAATAACCCTCCTTACTGCGGATATAAATTTATGTTTATTGCTGCTATAATTTAGTGATTGTTTGACTCAAGATTTTCATCAAACAGTTGACTGATATACCCAAATTCCACTGTAAAAACCCCCTTTTTGACTGCTGTTATGTTTTTAAGTTTATTGCTGGTATAGAACTCTTGTCAAATACTTTGTTGACATACTCAAAAGCCACTGTAAAACCCTNTTTCATCAAACAGTTGACTGATATACCCAAATTCCACTGTAAAAACCCCCTTTTTGACTGCTGTTATGTTTTTAAGTTTATTGCTGGTATAGAACTCTTGTCAAATACTTTGTTGACATACTCAAAAGCCACTGTAAAACCCTCTTTCTGTTGCTGTTATGTTTTAGTGACTGCTGGTATGTTTTATGTTGACTGCTGGTTCATGACTTTCTTCAAACAGTTTGCTGCTGGTGTAAGTTTATGTCTTTGTTTGTTTCATATTTTTGTCAAATAGTTTGCAGTATCTCATAAAGTATTTGGCATACAATTTGTAACAGCAGAAATACAAATAAACAGTAGCTCAATAACAGCAAAGGAAAATAGTCAAGCTGATCAGATTTATTATACTCCAACTAGAATAAGTACATCAGCAAAACCACTCACATATCTGATCAGAATTACATTTGCAATGGATAGTATGGTTGGATGGAAATAGAGATGAGTATGGGGCTGAAATGACTGCTGGAAACCCACGATCTGCTGTCCAAAATAGCCTCCAAACCCTCATGATCTGCTGCCCAGAAGGAAATCGACCTCCCCCAGCAAGAACTCGGCCCCTACAGTTTGGAAACTCGGCCTCTCCAAGAAAAGGTGGCCCCACAAGAAAAATACGGCCTCCCCTGCATAAGATCACGGCCACTACTGAAGAAATTCGCCCCCCGAGAAGAATGGCGACTTCCCAAACAAGAAAATCAGCCCTAGCAAGTGAAGATTTCGGCCTCTACAAGAAAAACTCGGCCTGTAGAAATAACTCAGCTCCTACAGATGAAATTCGACCTTCACAAACCTCCGAAATTACTGCAATAGATAAATCAACCTCCTCAACAATGAATACAAGTAGAAAA
Source organism: Picea sitchensis (assembly GCA_010110895.2). NCBI lineage: Eukaryota > Viridiplantae > Streptophyta > Pinopsida > Pinales > Pinaceae > Picea > Picea sitchensis. Next base: position 15,356 of record SNQJ01S0200048.1, on the reverse strand, counting down.
TTTGAATGATCTTCCCCAGTAATCAGCTAGGGTGGAATCTTTCACCATCGAAACCAATTCTCCACAAGGGTTTTGCTCCAAAACCCTAGCAAGTCAAGCCACAAGAGCTCTCTCCAAATTGATTTAGTAAAATGATCAAGAATAATGAGAGAGGGTGCCCTCATCTCTCTTTTATTTCCCTTTCACCTTTTTGTTGACCCTTTTACCCTTTTGCTGACCCTTTTACCTTTTTACCTTCACTTAATTGACAAAAGTGACTTTATAAGGTTCACCTTTAATATTTTCCTAAAGTCACTTTAGAACATCTCTTTTAATTAATTACTTAATGTCACTTTATAAACATTACCTTTTCCACCCAAAACGACATCCAATAATCAATTAATCCCCTTTTTCATCGACTATAGCCTACAATGAATCAAATAGGCTACTAAGTCATTCACCAGAAGTGATCATTTGGAAAGGGACATCACAATTGGGGGTAACCCTGAGAAGAACAAAAAAGAATCTGCAGAAATAAAAAAGAAGGAATAATACTCCAAGAAGTCAGTGGTGTCTAAAGACACCGTTTTAGCACTTAAGCACAACACATTGTGATCAGAACATCACAATGAATCATTGAATACATTACTTCACATATCGCATATTTATAGTCTTCCGATCTAACCATTTTCCTTGAAACGGGGAAGATTTGGTCCACAAATAACAATCGGTGGTTGTAACTATTTCCAACAAATCCACGTTATCTTGTCGGCTAGTCGACTTTCCTAGCTGACCCGACCATCCAATTATCCAACATGTAGTCAATTGCTCTGTTGGTCGATCCATCGCCTGACTCTCCTCGACTGCTAGTCGACCGCTCAACTGTCTCTAGCGGCTAGTCCACTGCTCGATTGACCGTCTCTAGCTATCAGTCGACCGCTCGACCAACTGTCTCCAGCTGTTAGTCGACTGCTCGACTGACTATCTGTTAGATGGTCGCTTGATCGAGTGTCTCTAGTAGAGGTGTGATGAACCATTAGAACTTGAGGTTCCAACACATTCTACATGTTCAAAATGCAAGCTCCCAACAAAAATGTGATAATCAATAAGTCAATATCCATCAAAATGCCGACAACTTGGCTCCAAGGCCAAAATTCTCCAAACACAACCTACTTGGGCAAGGTCTTCAACTTGAAATAATTCTCATGGTATATGTGTTGATGATTACAGCTGTGTGAGACATCCTCCAGGACACAGACTTAGTCAGTCGACCTGAGAGAGAGCCCATGAGTTGGGTGTGCCCATGAGATGGGTGTGTTGTTCCTCTCTGAGATGGAGAAGGAACGTTGTGTGCCCCTGTGTAGGGAAGATGCCCATGAGTTGGGTGTGTCGTTCTTATTATCCCCCACTTTAGGGATAACTAAGAAGATTATGTCTCGAGGCCCACAGGTCCTAGACATGGAGTACTGAGAGCCAGATCGACTTGAGCATGGCCCTGGAGGGCCCATCTTTTCTTTTCTTTAGCGCCTCCACCTTGTCAGCATCAACAACATCCATCACCTCGGCCTGGTCCTGTAGCAGAGATGGATCTTGCTCCATGAGGTAATGAGTCTGGGTATCATGGTATGTGTCACTCTGATCCTCAAAACCTTTGAATATGTGCATTTAGTTCTTTTTGTTTCTAACGGGTGCTTGGATCTTATACTTATCCACTTGACCATGTCTGGGGGGAATGACAAGATGCCCTAGTAAGCTTGTGCCCATAGGTTTTGAGTTGCCACTGGGGGGGGTTCACGAAAAGTCATCGTCTGCTCCCATCATACTTACCACTTTCCATCTTACTCCCTCTCATCCATCCCATTACACTGGCCCGGGCATTGGGTTGGCCAATTATTTAAGGGTTGCACCTTACCTTGTGGGAAGAAGGGGCTAAAGGCCCAGAGGGTAAGAAACTGGCAAAAGATAAAAGCCTAAAAATAAAACCTCGAGATGCTTCGCCCAGGGATCCCCGAGAAAGCAGTAAAAGGCTTCTCAGCAAGAAACAGAGGGACCCATAAAAATAATAAAACAAGAACTAGTCAGAGGATAGGGGGTCTCATCACGAGCCAGCCTATTAGGTCCATGGGCATCTAGCGGTATGACACTACTAGTAGCTGGTTACCACGCCAAGGTAGTGGCTCTTGGTGGCATAGCCAAGAGAAAGGGGGTCTCATCACGAGCCAACCTTCTCATTTCCATGAAAGTGCTTGTGGGTAACATTGCCACCATTGGTCACCACACTAGGGCAGTGTCCCCTGACTAGCTTCTTGAAGAAAAAGCAATAAAGAATAAAGATAAAAGGCATGAATGGGCTTGGAAACATTTGCATCCAGGACAGGTGCAACTCACCCTCTACAAAGGCACCCACAAGTAAGCCATGCATTTCCCTGCTATCACTGCACCCCTTGTCCAGACATTCCTTGTCCACCTCATCCACTAACATGACTTGGATTTGATTTCTCCCGGAGACATCCCACATCCAGTGAACACTAACCCAATAGGACGCCCTGTCACTTCTTCCAAACTTGGCTAGCAGATTTGTGGAATGTCTTTAAGCACTTGACTGAGTAAAAGGGGGTTTATGCACATGTTTAATAAAATTGATGATTAGATGTGATTGACATTGCTATGATCCCTGTGACTTATGAGCCCATGGAGGGCATATCCGTTGATGTGCAGGATCATACCCGACGGACAAGTACCATATTGGACAGGTACACATGGAGAGATGATTAGTTCGGACCTCCATGGGGTTGAGAGCCTACCAGATGGATGCTGAGACCCCAGCAGGGGGCAGAGACAAGTCAGAGTGTTTTCACCAAGGAAGAGGAGGACGTTCCACCAAAGGCAGCTGAGCAGACCTATACCCAAAGGGGTTGTGCCTTTTCCACCAGGACGTTGGCCTTGGAAGGCCATGACATCACCCAGGACCTTCATGACGTCATCCATCATTTGTGGAGGTTTTGGGAGGCAGTTGTGGCATGTGTGGCTTGTTCCGGAGGCCCAAGGAGGCCTAATGTTTTTCTCCAGGAGGCCAACGTTGCCCTAGAAAGGGCTAACGTCACCCTAAAAGGGCATGACGTCCTCATTATTTGCTTGATTAGGGTTTGATTATGACATTTAACGTAAAAACAATGTTATTATGTATTTTGGCCATGTCAACCTTTTGGTGACCTAAAATTAAATTAAGGTCATTGGTATGGTATAAATTGAGGGTTTTAACTCTCATTTTCTCATCATCTTTCACTCACACTTGTGTGAGGTCTGAAATTTGCGCCCTCTTTAGGGTTTTTGGCTATAATTACTAGTGCACACTTGTTGAAGGAGGCTTTTCTTGGCTATTTTTGGCATTTCTCTTGGTAGAAGGTTTACAACTAGTGTTTGGCTTAATAAATGCATGGTGAATGTAAGTGAATTTCTGCAATCCTTCCTTTACTTGAATGGTTATGGTATTTTTGCTTGCATTTTGTTAATGAAATTGCTGGAATAAACCCTAGGAAATAAGCACATGTTGGTGTCCTTATTTTAAGTCCCTACTAGGTTATGCCAAGGATCTACTTTATTTGTTGAAGATAAATGCTAGGGCCTTGCCATTGCAACACCCTACTATTTACTCTTCAAGCTAGCCGTTTTTACTTTGTCTTTGAGCTAAAGAAGGAGGAAGACGCACTAAGGCCTAGGTTTACTACACCTTAGTGAGCCGTCTTCCCCTAGGGTTGATAGGTTGAAGCCTTGTCTTAACAACACTTCATCCATCATATCCCTCTTGTCTTTGGCCCTACCATTATCATATTGTCCCTTCAATTTTTGCAGCTAGTTTGACTCCATTTGCCCTATAAACGTATCGATCTAAGACTTTCTATGCTTGAGTGCTTTGATCACAAACATCCTATACTTTGAACAATTATTAACACCTTCTAACCCTAGCTTAGACTAACCTACTAACCCTATTGTTGTTTTCATTTACTTGTGTTATAATCATATCCATGTAGCATTTTATACATCTTTAAAGAAATTGAAAGATTGGCTAAAGCATAGTAGTAATTGCTTCCAATGAATGTTGGTATTTGACATTGATGATAAATCGTTATTGCTCATTGTGAAGATTCTTTAGCATTTATTGTGAAGTGACGTATTGTGATTATTATTATTATACATCATTAATTTGCTTCATCAATATTATCAGTGAATTTCTTTATATCAGAAAGTCCTTGATTATATGAAGTACTAACCAGCAAGTGATCTTGCATATATATAGTTTTCTTGTTGCTTTGTCTCGGGCAGGTACACTTCTGGTTATCATTATCTTTATTGGTTGTTTAGTCGGACCTTCTGATCGGTGGTGACTTGTGAGGGGGAGGAACTTTTACTTAGCCATAAGCCTTTGCCTTCTCAAAACCCCAGGTCACCAGGGACGTCTCCCCTGGGCCTACCACCCTAAATAGAAAGAGCTATCCTATCAAGGTGACAGTGGTAGGATAGTCTCCAGTTTCGCCAATTTGCCTTTCTTTCACCTTTCCTTTACTTCCAAGTACAAACTGCGCGATAACAGTTCTCTCTAAGACAGAGATGGAACGTTGTGTGCCCCTGAGAAGGGAAAATGCCCATGAGATGGGTGTATCATTTGAGATGAAACGATGTGTACCCCTGTGAGGGGTGAAGGAGCCAATGTGATGGGTTTACTGTTCTCCTCTGTGCAGAGAGTTGAGATGATGAGATACTCTAGATGATTCTCCTGTGAGACACAGTGAGATAGAGATCTGTTGAATAGGATGTTCCTGTGGCTGAGCACAGGTGGACGTGATCCTAGTGGTTGAGCACTAGTGAGTGTGTACTCTGATGATTCTCCTGTGAGACGCAGTGAGATAGAGACTTGGACGTCCCTGTGGCTGAGCACAGGTAGACGTGCCCCTAGTGGTTGAGCACTAGTGGGCGTATGAGATCCCTTGCTATATTGTCTAAGAGTCAGACTTACCTGTAACCCTAATTGTGATGTAAAGGGTACAGGTCGGCCCCACCATAAAGTGAAAGATAATTAATATGGTAATTATTAATTATATTTTAAGTTATTGAGGTCGACCCTGTTGTGCCAATAGACACCGCCTTTGATGTGTCCAGTCTGATATAAATAAAGGTGATTTCCCCATTGAGGAAACACAATATACAAGTGTGATTTTGGAAATTTCAGCAAGTACAAGTTCTAGGGCTTAAGTGCACACCTCTCTTGGGCGCTAGCCTTCTAGGTTTTGTGAGCACCCTTTTGAGTGCTAGGTTTATGGTGTGGGAGGTCTTTCTCTTGAAGAATATAGCAAAGGATTGGCTGGGTTTTCTTCCCTTGTTGAGAAGGGTTTCTGAGGATACTTCTTGTGTACTTGTGCATGGTATTTCTTCTTGTGATCTTGGTTACTGCAACAAATTGTTTATGGTGTAACTGCAATTGTCTATGGTTCAAGTAAAATGCTAAAATTGGAATGAACTTCATGCTTGAGCCTAGTTTAGTGAAAATTCAACATGGTATCAAAGCTTAGGTCTTGAAGAAGCCATTGCACAACCCTTCAAAGAAAGTCGTCCTCTTTTTGCAGAATCGTACGACCCTCCTAGGGTTTCAAAAAATCCAGTACAACCCTCCTTTTTCAGTTTCATCCCTTAATACTTGGACGTTGGGGATAATTTTGGCATAGGAGAGTACGACCTCCTCCAACGCACCTCTAGAGACTCTCAGAGTGAAATTCCAAGCATTTTGAATTTTTGGCCCTAGGGTTTCGCAATTTTCTGCAGATTTTTGGTTTTAGAGTTTCTGCAACTCATTGAAGGAGCTTTTCAACTCACCGGTATTCCTGTGACTCTCTTAAGGCTTATTGTCGGTAGTCATAAGCGCAACAAAATCTAAGGTTTCTAGCCTAGCCTAGCCGTTAGGTTTTCTAGCCAAGTTGACAAGGATTTCTGAAGAATCTGAAAAATATGAAGAACAAAACTTTGGTGGAAGATAGGCTTGATGGATCAAGCAACTTCAGATCCTGGAAGTCAAGACTTCGAATCACCCTTGAAGAGGATGAACTATTGAGTGTGATACAAAAGACTTTACCAGAGATAGCTACCAATGAAGAGAAGGAAGAAAAGAAGGAAGATGACGTCAAGGCAAGGAAGATAATCATCTATTCAGTAAGAGATCATCTCCTACCTCGTATTGCCAACTTGAAGACAACTTATGAAATGCATGAAGCATTGAAGAATATGTTTGAGAATGACAACACCCTCAAAGCGCTTACATTGAAGGGCCATCTTCAAAGTATCAAGATGACAAAAGGTGACACCGTTGTTGCCTTCTTTATGAAGATGTCAAAGATCAGAGATCATCTAGGTGCCATTGGATAAAGCATATCTAACAGAGAACTTGTTTTGACCACCCTCAATAATCTTCCAAAACATTGGGAACCATTTCTTCAAAGTATCAGTGGAAGAGAAAAACTACCTACTTTTGATCCTCTGTGGACAGATTGTACCCAAGAAGAAATCAAACTCAGAGCTAAAGGAGTGGAAGACTTCCCTCATGATGACAATCATGCTCTTGCACTTCATACAAAGAGAGGAGGAAGATTTAAAAGAAACTTCAGACAAACATTCAAGGATGAGAAGACTTCATCAGCCTCAGGTTATGATTAGAGAAGAGACATGACAAAGATCTAGTGCTTCAGATGTGACAAGTATGGACACTATGCGAGAAATTGTCCTACCAGAAAGAAAGGAAAACAATATGCTTCCACCGCTGACATTGATCTTGACCCACCTCAAAAGGATGAAATCAAGAGAGATGAGGATTACTTTCTCTAAAAAAAATGCAAGATTGAGCATGACTGTGGACTAAGGTAATTTGTCTGATTTAATCATTAATTTGTAGTTGGTTGCATTTTTTATAGTGAAGGATATTATCCCTATTGTAGGATCCCTCGTGACTTGGACCATTATCCCTGGTATAGGAGTCCAACTTTTCTTGGTTGATTATTATCCTAGTACAGAGATCATCAAAATACTATAGAGTTAGTAGAGCACTTGAGAAGACATAAAATATCTTCAGGTTAGCAAACAGGAAAAAGAAGATATCTATCCTTCAGACTTCAAAGGGAGTTACTTGACTCAAAGGGAGTCAAACTAATTGAGAAGAAGGAAAAGACATTACCTTCTCCCCTTCAACAATTCAGAGGGAGAGAACCATTATTCCAGTTGATCCAACTGCTCCAGTTGATATCCCCAGAGATATTGCAGTAGGACATAAAAGGCATGTCTGGGCTCTACAAACTCTGCAAGAGGCAGAGGGACATGAAGCCCCTCAAGGCACATCCCAAGAAAGCAAGAGACCAAAGAGATTTTTCGAGCTACCTTTCAGCCATGAGCCACATCATTGGTCTTGAGCCTTCTTTTCATGGAGAAGCTATAGGTGAGCAAGTATGGCAAGATGCCATGACAGAAGAATATCAGTCTATCTTGAAGAATGATGTATGGGATATTGTTCCGAGACCAAAAGGGAAGTCTGTAGTGACTTCCAAGTGGATCTATAAGATCAAGCATGCAGCTGATGGAAGTGTCGAGAAATACAAAGCGAGATTTGTAGCCAGAAGATTCCCACAAACAGAGGGAGTTGTCTATGATGATACATTTGATCCAGTAGCATGATACACTTCCATCCGTACTATCATCCATGAGTTGGAAACTACATCAGATGGATGTAAAGATAGTCTTTCTCAATGGTGAGATTGAGGAAGAAGTTTATATCGAGCAGCCATAAGGATTCATGATACACAACGAGAAATCTCATGTGTGCAGGTTGAAGAAAGCCTTGTATGGACTAAAGCAAGCACCTCGTGCTTGGTATGAGAAAATGGATGGATTCTTGTTGAGTTTGGGCTTCGGCAAGAGTGTTGCTGATCCAAACCTATATTATCACATTGTTGGCAACGAGTGCTTAATCTTGGTCCTATATGTGGATGACCCATTCCTCACTGGTTCAAAGAGACTCATTGTTGAATGCAAGCAAGCATTGACTGCTAAATTTGAGATGAAGGATCTAGGTATGATGCACTACTTCTTGGGACTAGAAGTATGGCAAAGGATTGATGAGATTTTCCTGAGTCAAGGAAAATATACAGTGGAGATATTGAAGAAGTTTGGTATGACAGAATGCAAATCCATGCCTACACCAATGGTGATGGATTTGAAGAAAATGAATGATGTTGATTCAGGCGAGATTGATCCACACTTGTACCGACAGCTGATTGGATCACTGATGTATCTGGTTAACACCAGACTTGATATATTCTATGCAGTGAATGTGCTTAGTCAGTTCATGAGTCAACCGAGACAGACCCACTGGATAGCAGCGAAACATGTATTGAGATACCTACGAGGAACAGTTGGATATGGCCTGAGATATGCCTCCAATGTAGACTTGAGTTTACAGGGATATGCCGATGCAGATTGGGCAGGGAGCGCAGTGGACCGGAAGAGCACCTCCGGTTGTTTCTTTACCTTGGGTCTGTCATGGTTTCCTGGTGCAGCAAGAAACAGAGCTCTATGGCCTTGATTACCGCAGAGGCAGAGTATATACCATTGAGTGTGGCAGTCTGCGAAGCAGTGTGGCCTCGCAAGCTTCTGACAGATTTATTTGATCATGAGATGGATCCTACCACTATCCATTGTGATAACCAGAGCTGTGTGAAGCTCTCTGAGAACCCTGTGTTTCATGATAGATCGAAACACATTGAGATAAAATATCACTATATCAGAGACATGGTGGAAAGGAAAACAATACACGTGCAGTACCTTCCTACCCATGAGCATATTGCAGATATCTTCACCAAACCGCTTACCAAGACGAAGTTCGAGTACTTCCGTGAGAGACTTGGCCTGGTGGAGAATACCTCCCTAATTGAGAGGGAGTGTTGATAATTATTGCCAAGACGAAGTTCGAGTACTTCCATGAGATACTTGGCCTGATGGAGAATACCTCCCTAGTTGAGAGGGAGTGTTGATGACTACAACCAAGACGAAGTTCGAGTACTTCGTGCGAGACTTGGCCTAATGGAGAATGCCTCCCTAGTTGAGAGGGAGTGTTGATGATTACAGCTGCGTGAGACATCTTCCAGGACACACACTGAGTGAGTCGGCCTGAGAGAGAACCCATGAGTTGGGTGTGCCCATGAGATGGGTGTGTTGTTCCTCTTTGAGACGGAGAAGGAAGTCGTGTGCCCCTGTGTAGGGAAAATGCCCATGAGCTGGGTGTGTCGTTCTCTCTGAGACGGAGATGGAACGTTGTGTGCCCTTGAGAAGGGAAGATGCCCATGAGATGGGTGTATCGTTTGAGATGAAACGATGTGTACCCCTGTGAGGGGTGAAGGAGCCCATGTGATGGGTTTATTATTCCCCTCTGTGCAGAGAGTTGAGATGATGTGATACTCCAGATGATTCTCCTGTGAGACGTAGTGAGATAGAGATCTGTTGAGTAGGACGTTCTTGTCGCTGAGCACAGGTGGACATGATCCTAGTCGCTGAGCACTAGTGAGTGTGTATTATGATGATTCTCCTATGAGACGCAGTGAGATAGAGACTTGGACGTCCCTGTGGCTAAGCATAGGTAGACGTGCCCCTAGTGGTTGAGCACTAGTGGGTGTATGATATTCCTTGCTATATTGTCTAAGAGTCAGACTTACCTGTAACCCTAATTGTGATGTAAAGGGTATAGGTCAGCCCCACCATAAAGTGAAAGATAATTAATATGATAATTATTAATTATATTTTAGGTTATTGAGGTCGATCCTGTTGTGCCAATAGACACCACCTTTGATGTGTCCAGTCTAATATAAATAAAGGTCATTTCCCCGTTGAGGAAACACAATATACAAGTGTGATTTTGGAAATTTCAGCAAGTACAAGTTCTAGGGCTGAAGTGCACACCTCTCTTGGGTGCTAGCCTTCTAGATTTTGTGAGCACCCTTTTGTGTGATAGGTTTATGGTGTGGGAGGTCTTTCTCTTGAAGAATATAGCAAAGGATTGGTTGGGTTTTCTTCCCTTGTTGAGAAGGGTTTCCCAGGATACTTCTTGTGTACTTGTGCATGGTATTTCTTCTTGTGATCTTGGTTACTACAGCAAATTGTTTATGGTGTAACTGCAATTGTATATGGTTCAAGTAAAATGCTAAAATTGGAATGAACTTCATGCTTGAGCCTAGCTTAGTGAAAATTCAACAATATGAGGGGTAACATTCATCATACAAAGGCTATATATTTTAGATGTACCTCTAGGTATTATATTGGGATAGAATTTTCCCTAAAGCTGAAATGAAATACTATATAGCCTTAATCCATGAGATGTTGCTTCCTACTTCCCATGATGGAATTTGAATACTCACGTTAAGGCAGTTTATTATCAACTTTAAGTTGCCCTCAAAGATGATCATGTTTTTGAACCAAATTTTAAGCTTTCTTTGATTTCACATATCGATGTGACCAATTCCACTTGGTTATTTGATTTATACCCTAGAAATCGATAATTGAGCCCCACCATATTTACTTTGTGATCTATGAATGCACATCTTGCTCTTGTGATCACCAAGTTACTTTTAAAGCCTTTATAAAATTATTTTGTTGGGGACTTCCAATGCCACTGGCCAATTGTTTGAATGCCTAAATTTTGTCCTTTAATAGTATTTCTCTATTTATCAATGTTGCAAATATCATTCTAGGGAATATATCACCAAGGATCTGTAAATAATCTTATCGGAAATATCGGCAATAATAAACTTGTTCTTGAAAAACTTGGAAAATATTGGACAAATTGGCAACCCAAGGTTACGATCAAAAGCTTCAACAATGAAAGAAAATACTCACTAAGAATGTCGATTAAAGGTTCAATTCGATTTATGCTCATTAATCATAACATAGGCTTTGTTGTGGGTAGGATCACAATTAAGGCATGGCTCATTGATTGAGCTAAACCCAATCAGTGTAGGTTCATTTACCCATAAATACCTTTTAATGGATCATTACAAGGCCTTTCAAGTCAATAACACTTGGCTATAGACTTTCCTGAGTTATTCCTTATATATTCACAAAATAAGTTATCATAATCGAATTAGACACATACCTTCCTATGCCAGCTAAAGGTCGAACCCTTGCTTAAAACCTTCACTTGGAGCTTTTCACCGACTGGTGGATTTTCAAGCATAAATTCAAAATCTTGCTCCCATCTTGGATCCCTATTCTTCTTCAATCGCTGCACAATAAAAAAAGAAATGGATGTTAGGATCAGTACAATGTTGCAAGAGGATTCTCTTTTTTAATATTTATAACAGAAAAAAACTGAAATCATGTCTTAATGCAAGCAATGCAAAATTTACCTTAGTCTTCCTTTCCTCTCCCATAAAAAGAAGTTTTACAAAAGGATTGGTATGATGTTTTCCTTCAACATCTTCTGCCTCATGGACAATTACTACCAACAAGCCTCCACCTTCTGGTGTGCCTTCAGGAGGTTTACCAACTTCATTTGCATTTTCATAATCCCTGACAGAGTTATCATCCTCCTTGAATGGATTATAAGTCAACTCTACAATGATTTGTCCACGTGACCTTTTATTTTGAGGATTATTTGGATCCATAGTCTTGAGAAGTTCCAGTGTAAATATTTTTGGTTCTTGTGCTTTAACATATTTCAGAGGAAGAATTTGCATTCCCAGCTTGTCATGTGTACCAACCTGCAGAGAGTGAAGATTGTGACCCAAAAACATAAATATAGAGGACAACAGTAGAAATGTTGAGAAAGGAAGTAGAAAGGAGTTAGAAGGCAGAAGAGCAAAATTTATTGAAGTTAATACCTTGTCCCAATCATAGGCATGAATTTCAAGAACTTGAGAATTTGGATCTTTCACCGCAAAGGTGAACACCTCATTCCATTCAGGATTCAGGTTACTCATTTTAACTGTTGTTTTCTTTGATTGTAACCTGTCTCCTGTCATTTTCAGTTTCACATACGGATCAGATTTGCCCATAATGTCCATCTTCTTCAAGTTAACTGCCCTAATAACCTTCACATAGAGCATACCAACAGGCTTCTTCGCAGCTCTGCAAAATCAATAATCTAAATGTAAATTCAACTAGCATGCAAAATAGGCTAGTCTGATTATGATGTTGAAGATTTAAAGAGCTTCCTTTATCAATAATCACCAAAACTTTCAAGAAAATAAAACAGATATGTTAAGGACCTGTTTGCTACATCTAAAGCAAAAGTACAACAGAGAAAAATAGTTACAGTAGTACTGGTTACTGTGTATGCATTCCTGCTGAAGCAACTATAGGAATGTGATAATTAAGAGTAGTATTATCTATAAAGAGTACAGTCATTGGACCTGTAGGGAAAGCTATATGGCCAGCCACACCTCCCTAGAATTCCTGCTTCAATGGTCTGCACCAAATGATCATCAGTACCTCATCCAACAGGTAACCATCTCCAATATGACTGCACCGCTTAAGAACTTACATCAATTGGCTCATCATAACATGTAGAAGTTCATGGCTTCGTGTGGAAGTAATTGCCTGCAGGTAAAGTTGTTGGTCCACAAGCAGGATTGACTTAAGCGTTGAGTTGATTAACATGTCTGATTGTAAATTATGGTCTGAAAAGGAAACAAGAGGCTAAGAAGGTGCCCTTCATATGAACATGCTGGCTGGACCCCCCTAGGGGTGCTAGGCTCCATGCTGACAAGGCCCTGTAAGGAATTGCAACTCATAGTTGCATGTCAGATGGGAGGTTTTCAAAGTAGTGCAATAGTATATACTACATATACCCCTCTTCATCATTTGATCATTTATTTTTCAATTTCCATCTTACATGAGCATTTACTACAGCATTATCAGATCTTTGGACTTCATAAGGACAACACCATTTAAATATAGAAGCACTGCACTTATGACATCTGCTTGAAGGCATTTGTCGTGCATTTATGGAAAATTGATGCATGTAAGATCAGGTAGCTTGCACTTATGAGGGTCTTTTTTCCATTTAGGAGCAATTGAACTATATTTAACAATGGCAACTTGCATATTTATCTTTGATGAGACCCAAGGTAATTCAATTTAGTGATTTTCTCCTTTTGTCAGAGCAACTTGGAAGTGCTTCAAGAAACAAAGCCCTGAGAGGATGCACCACGTAGAGTAGAATTTCTTCAGCTTAGGTGCCATATATGAGGGATAACGACACCAAAATCTACTAGGAGTTGCACTCGGCCTCAATTGGGACATGTGTACCACATTGAGAATGGAACATGTTGTACCCAACTAACCCAAAATTCAATTTAAGGGCCACTTTTGTTTTTCATGATTATGCTTCTTTGGTTTTGTTTGGGATCTTTTTTAAATGATCTATGGTTACCACTTTTTGGTTGGATTTTGCCTCATCTTATGACTTGATTAACACTTGCTGATTTCAAGTGACATTGATTCTAGGGCTTTGTTCATTCTTCACGCTTAAGGCACAAACCTTTGGTTGACTTGATTATGACTTGATTTGGCATTTTGGCTTGGAATCTCCTTTCGATTTTGCTCTTGGATTGGAATCTCCTTTCAATTTGTAGACTTTGGATGATTTTGCTGCTAATTTCAAGGAGCATAACAAAGAGGCATAGTTGATCCCTTGCCAAAATTGAGCTGTCACACAAGCATTGCTATACTCTAGAGATACTGAGTTATCAAAATATGTTTCTTCACTAAATATCAGATTGTAAGCATAACACAGAATCCTCTCCCAAACCGATCACATAATACCTCAAGTAAACACTGTTGTTAAATATCATAACTCGTGTCTTATTTCAAATGCTAGAATTTGCAAGTGTATAAGTGTTTGGGCATGATTTGGTCAAGGACTCCCCTTGAATGACTTTTTGCAAAGATTGTTGTAGAAAATGTCAACATTAATGATACATTTGACCTTTTCCAAGGATTGCACTGATGCTCAAATACAAAAGGTTCTACTTCTAACCTCTTGTGTCCAGTGGCATGACCCAAGGATCCCAAGGATATTAATCTGATTGGTTGGTGTTTAGGGAAATGATTGGTTAAAATGTGATTTGTTGTACATAACTTTTGGTTTGACCTTAGCTTCTAATTGGTTCATTACCAAAGTAGGACAAATGTGATTGGAATTTGAATTATTTTAATTAAATAATCATAGTCAATTTGAAGAGTTCCATTTGACTAGTATTGATTTGATTAGTGATTAAGAGTTATCTTCAACCTTTGGCACAAGTATTGGTTTGAATATCCTTTATGGTGTGGACATTGGTGCCAAGTGCTCCATGTGAGAATATGTGTATAGGTTTGAGACCTAATATCACCAATCACTACCATACACGAAAGGTGGCATGTTCTAATTAATTGATGGTTGAAACCTTGGGGATGGAGGAACTTAGGTTCGTGATTGATTGCATGGGAAATATTTGTTTTGATTGCTTGATGAAGCACACTGCTTCTCAAGACCACTTGCATTGATTGCAATTTTCCGGGAGTAGAACCAATGTTGTGAGACTTGGGCTTGGAAAAAGATTGGCCAACATAGGATTTAGAAAAACTTAGCGACACGTCAAAACTTGGCTTAACACTTGACGAAGCTTGACAAAAGAAATCCAAAATACAGGAAATTTTGTGTAGAAAAAATAATAACGATAGTGTTGGGAACGTTTTTCCAAGTTGTTGACCACCTATTTCAACTAGGTGTCAACGTCATGTACCATGAAGATATGTACATTGCACCATGACAAAGTTTGAAGACCTGTGGCTCAGCAGGGCAATTTTTCCCCCAAAACTTCTATTTCTCTCTTCTTCTCCACGGAATGTCCGCTCCCCTGCCTGGAAAATTTTGTAATGTAACATGTTAGCATGGGTCAAGTTTTGTAATGATTTAGTGGCCTAGGACTTTATCATTAGGGAAATCCTTTCATCAAGTGTTTTTTTTTACTTAGTTAATTAATTTTGCTTTTCAACAATTTTAATTACTTAATTTTTTCACTCAATAATCCTCCAAAGTGGTGAAAGGCGTTCTAATGATCGAGCCCAATAGGTGACTAAGGGATAGAAGTGTTCTAAATGACCATGCTAGACATCTCTTAGAATCTCGCGGAATTCCGTTAAGTTTTTATAGGTGTTTTTCATAATTAAAATTTCTCGTAAATTCGAAATTTTTAATTATTTTTTTATGTAAAATGTAAAAATTTGGTCCTTGGAGATTTTGTATAGGGGTGTGGGTAGAGATTTTGTATAGGGGTGTGGGTACTCAAATCAAATGGATTATGACCCCC
>SNQJ01S0200047.1:6304-17473 GCA_010110895.2 Picea sitchensis | reverse complement strand
TATATCACGGAACATGGGGCATAAGTAAATGACGCTTGGCATGTAGAGCACCATTTATTTTGAAATATATAAAAAAATAAAAGTCTTACATATAAAAATTTAAATGCATTTGTCATACAGACTGGTGAAAGATAAAAATATATGAAGACATAAATTTAAAAGGAGATAAGAAAACAGTTTGATTTGAAGTATGTCAAAAAATAAAAGTTTGTTACATACTACTGGAAATTTTGAAATATACAAAAAAATTAAAGTCTATTACATATTAATCGGAATTTCAATGCGTTTGTCATGTAGACTGGGATTGGGGCTCCCGCAAACCATTAGAGAAATATGTACAAGAAACAGGACTATAGAAAGAAGATAGAGTGCAATACCTGCAAAAAAAATAAATTGAAAGGTATAAGTGTTTGCCTACACATATCTATTTAAGAAAGTGGAATAATTGGGTTGATAAACAAAGCAGGATGCGATCAGTAGACTTACAGTAAGGGTACATATGAGCCCTTTGGCTATTTTCTTGCGGTTGTCGTTTCATTGATGTCGTCAACGGCTGTGGTTTCAATGATGTCGTCGACGGTTGCTGGAATCCTGGCAACTGCCTGTTTCCTTTCATCGGCGGCCTACTTCAATTGCCTTTCGAGCCATTCTTGAATGCAACTTCTCATTGGGGCGACGTTGATCTCATTACGTATTTTTATGTTGAAAATATCGTTTTTTAATTCTCGAAATTCAATAGAAAGATTACACAGAGCCTGGTGAATTTCCTCATTCTGTACTGAATATTTGACTAACCAGTCGTCGACGTGAGCTTGATCAAAGTGAAGGATGTTGTAAAACTTTTCCAGAGACAAGGCCTTAAACATAGCAACCTGTTTATCGAACTCTTTCCTGGTTAAGGGCAAGGAGTTTGCGATTAAGTCGGGGTCTTGGAAGTCGTTGGTTTTTCCAGCTAAGTCTATTCTTGACAGCCTTGTGAATAATTTATCTTTCTTTGATATGGCTTGTTCATATGACTGAACAATGAGATGTAGGTTCTTCACTTTTTCTTTCCAACATTCATAGGTTCTTCACTTTTCTTTCCAACATTCATTCAATTGATCGATCCAGTTTTTGGATGGAAGATCTTGTTCTCTTCTTTTTGTTTCTGTCATATTGTTGACAATGGTGCCAAAATGAAGAACCGTTTTTAAAAAGAAATTTTCTTCATCTTTTAACTCCGCCTGCAAATGTTCGAGAAAACTACGTGCCCTGGTTCCAAGGGAAGTGATGGTTTGTGATGTTTTCCACGCCTCGGTAACCAGTTCCATTCTTTTCTTGATATTATTCTCCACATATCCTCTATAGGATGCCAGCAAGGTGGAGGATTCTTTTACGTTGGTTGCAGGGGTGGCAAGCATGGCTATTGCCAAAGGATTGACAAGTAATGGCATAAAAATGAAAGCCTCTTCCAATTCTTTGACCCGGTCCTTCAGTCTGGCATTCTCAGTCTCGATGCCTCCAATGGAATCATGAAGTTCTTCTCCGCTCGCGGTGTGAAGTTGACAGATTTGGGACGATCGCATATTGGCAAGGACAACCTCTGAACGAGATTTCCCTTTCTTATTTTTAACATCTTTTTTCTCAATTATCAATATTTTGGACTGGCTATCAAAAACAACGCTCTAGAACATGAAGGATTCATCTTCATCAAAATTTTCGGTAACGGATATGTCCATTGGACGACTATACTGGATCGTGTCTCCGGGCTGATCAAGGAAGCAGAGCATGCTATCCAGATCAGTGTCAAGTTCCATGTTCTCACTCTGAATTTCTGGCTCTTCCGCCTGCCCCACATTTTTTTTTCTCTTCTTCTCTACTGGAAGCTTGTGAGAACTATCAATTTTACAGTGAGGAGGGTCATTATCTCCTCCTCCATTTGAAGAACTCTGAGTTTCTTTGTTGCTTTGGTGGGCCGTTGGAGCGATGCTCCGAGATGTCGTACTTTTTGGAGTGCTATTTGTCGATTGAACACTCTTGTCATTGGTGCCTTTCCCCTATTACGTGTACAATTTAGTGCAGCTTTGCACTATGTCCAAGTCGTCGGCATCATAGGCAGGAGCGTTGCCGCCACTGTCTTTGTTTTCGAGTAGGTGTTTTTTTTAAAAACAATCGTCGATGCCAAGTGTTTGTAAATGTTGTCGAAAAATGTTATAGGGGTCGAACCCTCTTATGATTTCAACATATCTCAGGTTGGAGATGCTAGAATGCACTGTGAATTCATCAATTTTATTGACGTTTTTCAACACGAACTCCCCTACTTTCCAAGGAAGAGGAATTAACTGTTTTTTTTTCTTCTTTTGCAACAGATGCAACCAGTAATTGTATTGTCATGCTACTTCTACAACAAACATTATGTCTGTAATGTGACATGGAAGGAGAGCAAGTATTTCTGTGGAGCCAAAAATTCTTATAACAATGTATATATCCAAATGTCTGAGTGTCCCCTTCCTGTCCAAAAACCTGGTTGCATGTTCAAATATGCGGGGAGCATCTTCTCCTAACAACAAAACTTTGAAAACAGACACGAATCCATTAAAAACTTCATAGAAATAGTGGGAAGCCTTGTGCTTCCACAAGGCCTGGTACTAGAATGTTATTGGGTGGAATTCACAGTTGACATTCTTGGAGAGAGACAGTTGTGGAAACCGACAGGAATGTGCTATCGCAAAAACTAAATAGGACAACATATAAAATTTATTTTCCCTTTTGAAGCTTGACAATTGAGAACATATTTCATGGGAAATTAACTTGCCCCAATCAAAAATGGCTTGTTCGTTGACTGTGAAATACAAAATATAAAGAGCCATCTGGGAAACTGTTGTTGTGGACTCATGTCTTGTTATTCTTGTAAACAGCCAGGCAATTTTGTAAAATGGATTCCTAAATGAACTAACATGCAAGCTTGTAATATCTTCAGGAACTAGAAGCGGGTTTTCCAATAAATGGGGCAAGAGGTCCAACCCGTTATTATGATTTGCTAGGAATTGTTTGGAATCTTCTCCTTTGAACGTCAATGTTGGCTCTGGCAATCTTAGCATCTGGCGGATGACCTAAGGTGACAAATAAACAGAAGAGCGGTCCCGCAGTGGAATAATTCTTTTGTCTGAAATAAATTTATCGACGCAGCAAGAAACCAGGTCCTTACAGTAAAAAACCTCAGGGACATAGCCTGCACGAGCAATCCCAGAGGTCCAAATTCCTTGGTTCTCTGTGGTAGAGGTTGAGTAATAAGAATATGCCCTGGACCACTGGAAGTTCTGGTCCTCGTGCCCGAAGATGTTCATTGTATCTCCACATAACTGTTTTCGAGATGATGCCATAGGTTTATGAGAACATTGGTTTGCTCCAGATGATGGTTGAAATGAACAGTTAGAGCCGATAATTAATGACAATCCGTATGGGTGGTGCATGATGAACTGTTAGCAGTAAAGCTTACTTATTGCATATTTAGAAATGCGAAAGTGGCGGGTACGTTGAAGAGCAATTAAGGATTGGAGGTTTCATGAACATGCCAAGGCCACGACGTGCGAACGACATTTCATGATTTCGAAATCAACACTCAAAAGGGATAATATAACCCCCCGCAAATCTTGGTTTAATGCCCATTAATAGGAGATCTCCTCGAGCCTTTCGCCCATCAATAACAATCTATATGGTTCCTACATGATGAGTTGTTACAATTAAATGTTAATAATTGCATATTTAGAAACAAGATATGTATATATATATATAACTATTTTTTTTCTTTTATTATAGACAAGTGCGAAGGTAACGGAGATGAGGGAGAGAAAGGAAAGAATGGAAAGGTCTGAAAAAAGATTGGACGGGATTCAAAAAAGGGTTACGGGGATACTCAGGATAGGCGAGTGTTCCACGATCAAATTTTATGTATCGAAATTTTTTACTGCAAAACGTGTAAAACGAAAGAGATCATGATGGGGCAGTTCAACGGCCAGTTTGTATATTTGCAGAATTACGACAAAGTGGCTAAGTATGGAATAGGGAAACGGTTGGGCAGACTCGTTCTCGGAAGCGAGGATTGAAGTTTTTGTGAAGGGACCAACCCGACGACGCGCAAATGACATTCCATGATGTTTGAAATTAGCGCTTGCTAATTGCATGCCTAGAAATAAGATCTTATATATAATTGCTAATTGCAAAGGGGCGTGGTCATAGGAAACAACAACTAGGAACTGAATATTTCTTCAACCCGCCAAACCAACGATCCTCCAAAGAAATTCAAATAAATGGCGAAGAATGGAAAGTGGACAAACGGGCTTCAAAATGGGGTGACAATAGTTCCACAGAAGATGTGAGAACCCGACGATTAAATTGTATTTCTCAGAAGTTTTCAGTGAAAAATGTATACAATGGAAGAGGGCATGATAGGTGGAGTGTAATACAGAAGAGGGTATGATTTGAGTCCAGTTGTAAATTTGTATATTGCGGAAGTGACGGTACTGTTCGCAGGCCATGGAACAAAAAAAGTTCAATCTAGAGCCCACCTACCGGGAATTCACAGTCGGAGAAGTGTCTTCCTCTGTCAATTTTTCTATCGCGGAACTCCGAGGCATTCTATTAGCCAGCCAGCCCGCAAGTTCGACTGTCAATTTGTATAGTATGGAACTATGGGTGTTGTTTGTAGGGCACAAAACTATAGAGGAAATGTTTTTCCCTTTAATATAGCATCTGTGGCGCAAATGTGGTATGGCTCGTTTTAGCACTTTTCCATCCGTAAACAAAGACAATCTTGAGCCCACCAGCCCTGGAGCCCGTGTGTCAATTTGTATATCACGGAAGTATGAATGTTGTTTGGAGGTCACGAAAAAGTAGAAGTGCAATGTTGAGCCAGCCAGCACACAAGTCCGCCTGTCAATTTGTATATGGCGGAACTCTGGGTGCTACTTGTAGGACACAGAACGATAGAGGGCCAATTTAAAGAAAGGGGAAGCGCTCATTGGAAATGCGTGAATCCACCAAGCCGCGCAACAAGGCATTTTCGGGAAAAAACGATTAAGTAACTAGGAAGAGAAACTATAGGGAATAAAAGAGTGGGAAAATAGAAAGGCGGAGGGCAGTTTTCGTAAGCGCGAATTGGTTTCAAAGAAGCCCCATTGTTGCAAAACCATCATTTTCTACTAATTGTCAGCAAATGCATTGTTGAAGATTAGATTTTCTTGCAACCTGTGCGTGTAAGTATGTTCTTGATACATTTTTCCATCACTGTAACATATCAACTTAACTATTAAACTTCATTTTCTACTAATTTCCAACAAATGCTTTGTTGAAGATTAGATTTTATTGGAATATGTGGGTGTAACTGTGTTCTTGGTACATTCTTCTATGACTGTAACATATTAACTTAAGTATTAAACTTCTTGCATTATGGGTTGTTAGCATTAAAACTTAATAACTGCATGTCTAGAAACAAGAATGACGATTTTGCTGCAAGATTGTACATTGGTATTGCTATGTTATATCTACATTACGAATAGAATTGAATGTTGGTTTGAAACTGTGTGTAATCCATTTTTTGTTTGCTTAAAAGGCTGGTGGATTGACACAGTACATTGCCATATAATTGTTACATGTTCCATCTTAGAAAAAATAACCTAAGTAAACACAATATCCAAGAACTACAACAGTACCGAACCATGCCAATGAGAACAGGCGTTAAATCTAGAAAAGAAGCAACAATGAAGACTCCAAGGAATTTTTTTTAATAGCAAATCCATTTAAAAAAATAAGAAAAAACCAAGTATTGTACATCTATACTTAGAAATTGGACCCAGTTCTTCTTGCCAAAACATTGAAAGTATCTGCCACAAACACAGGCACAGGATCAACAGTACGCAACATCCTTGCAGTTTTCTCCTCGATGAATCATCCTGTGGTGAAATTGATAGTTTTCAAAAGCTTCCCGTGAGGAAGAAGACGAAAAACGTTGTAGGGCAAATGGAATAGCCCTTAACTGAAACCGCCTTTGCATAGTCGAAAAAAATTCAGGGACACAGGTTGCACGTGCAATTTCAGAGGTCCAAATTAGTCCATTCTGGGTGGAAGGAGATGACTAGTAGAAAAATGCCTTGCCGCAGTGAGAGTTCTGGACCTGATTCCCGAAGATGTTAATTGTATATCCAAAGAACTGGACAATAGTCCTGCAAGTGAATAATTTTTTGGCTTAAAATATATCTCTGGGAGCATCAACATATCATTTCTTTACAATGAAACTCTTCCACCCAGAACGGACTAATTTGGAACTCTGGAATTCCTACTTTCACGCTACAAAGTGGCTATTGCGTTCAACGTCGGTTTCTGTTCTGAAACTCCTTTTGGTGTTGTCGGGATCGCCATCACTGAGCCGGGAAGTTCCGCCTGTTATGTTTGATTTCAATTTGGGTGCAGGAGTGGGAAGACTCTCTGCATTGTCATCATCCATTGTCGTATCATCGGCTAGCAGATAATCTTCTTCCATCTCGGAATCCATGACATCAACCTCTACGCCAGCCATGAATGCAACTGGGTAGGTTCTCTGAGCAGGCAGGATTGCCTTGGAATTCTTTGGCTTGAAATATATCTCTCGGTGTACCAAGGGACCATCTCCTTTTTTGCTTATGGGTGGAGGGAGATGAGCAGTAAGAATATGCCTTGGAATAGTGGAAGCTCTAGCCATTATGCCCGAATGTGTTTACTGTATCTGGACAGAACTGCAGCCACAAGCTAACGACAATTTCCATTTGCTCGAGACAATGTTTGAAATGAAAATCGAGGAGCGATAATATAACCCTCCACAAATTATGGTTTAATGCGTATCAATGGAATATCTCCTCGATCCTTTCGCTGATCAATGACAATCTCCAGGGTTCGTGCGGAATGAGTTGTCACCATTACATCTAACTAATTGCATAATTAGAAAAAAGTGTGAAGGTCGCGGTGACAACGAAGAGAGATTAAGAATTAGAAATTTCTTAAAGGCGCCAACCTGTCGGCGCACAAAAACAAATTGCATTATGTTTGAAATGAACACTTGGAAAGGATAACATACTTCTACGCAAATCTTAGTTTAATTCGTAGTAATGACAAATCTTCTCCGAATTTCCGAACATTAATGACAATCTTAACAGTTCCTGCAGCATGAACTACTAGCATTAAAGCTTAATTATTGCATATTTGAAAACAAGTACGAAGGCAACGGTGATGGCGAATTGTGACGAAGCATTGTACATTCTGTGCACCCGCCAACCTGCGAAACCGATTCCAAGAAATACCTAAGTATGGAAAGCGGTCGAGTGGGTTACAAAAGAAAAAGGGTAGAAGATATACCCACGAGACGTTAAGGGTCGATGGTCATATTGCATCTCAGTGACAGATATCGGTCGTCAATTTGTATGTCGTGGAATTTCAGTTGTTGTTTGTGCGTAGGGGAACAACGGAAGCGCAATGGCGAGAAGGCAATTTGTATACTGCTGAACTTCGGGTTCTGTATATAAAAGCATGAGACATTGGGAAAAAAGACCAAGTAAACAGAAAGCGAAAGCATACGAGATGAAGGGGGGTTTGTTTGCTAATTTGTAAATCATACAAGTCCGGGTGCTAGTTGCATGCGGCAGAACAATGGAAACGTAATGTTAAACCCACCTATGCAGGAACCCGCAATTCAAAAAGGGAAAGCAGAGAGAAAAGAGAAACTAGAAATTTTCTGAAAAACAAGTAATACACACTAAATATGTACTATAAAGTATGAACATGAGATGTTATAGAGCATGTACGGATCCTGCATTCCATACTTGGCCACTTTTTGGATCGCGGGTTCTCGGACTGGCGGGCTCTAAATTGGGCATCCATTGTTCTGTGGCCTACAAATAGCATCCATAATTCCGCGATATACAAATTGGCCAACGGACCTGCGGGCTAGCTCGGTCAACATTGCACTCCTTTTGTTTTGCGTCATACAAACAGTACTCGGAGTTCCGCGATATACAAATTGACAGACGAACTCCAGGGCTGGCGGTCTCAAGAGTGCCATTGTTTACGGATGCTAATCCCTATTAAGTATTTAACATTATCTAAAAACATTATTTTGAATACTAAATTCTTAATATTAAATATTGATATTGTACAATTTAATTAGACAAGGAGGTTTGTACAATATGAAACGGGGAAGCCGTCGGTCGGTCGGGCTGGTGATATAAAAGTAAGTGAAATCTGAATACGTGAATCCGTCAACTTCTTTACCAAGAAATTTTTTGAAAAAAACGAGTAATACATAAAATCTACTTTTAGAAAGTACAGACATGAGATTTTATAGAGCAT
This sequence comes from Picea sitchensis, assembly GCA_010110895.2. Classification (NCBI taxonomy): domain Eukaryota; kingdom Viridiplantae; phylum Streptophyta; class Pinopsida; order Pinales; family Pinaceae; genus Picea; species Picea sitchensis. The sequence goes on along the minus strand of SNQJ01S0200047.1, from coordinate 9,118 downwards.
GTATTGTTCCCGCATTCCATACTTAAGCCAATCTTTGGATCGCGGGTTCTCGGGCTGGCGAGATCAAAACTGGGCATCTATTGTTCCATGACCTACAAATAGCACCCAATAGTTCCACGCTATACAAATTGACAGACGAACTTGCTGCCTGACTCGCTCAACATTGCATTTCTATTGTTCTGTGTCGTTCAAACAACACTCGGAGTTCCGCCATATACAAATTCACAAATGGACTCCAGGGCTGGCGGGCTCAACCTTGCAATTGTTTACGGATGTTGATCCCTATCAACTATCTAACACTACCTAAAAATATTATTTTCAATACTAAAGTATTAATATTAAATATTCATATTGTACAATTTAATTACATAAAATTATAAAAGGATGTGAAATATCTTATTTCAAAGAAAAATTCGCGTATTCGGAAACTTGTGTTCCAAAATTTTTGTATAATATGAAACGGGCAAGAGGTTGGTCGGCCTGCTGATATAAAAATGGGTGGAAATCTGAACACGTGTATCTGTTAAGTTCTGCACCTAGAAAATTTTGCAAGAAACGAGTTATACATACCAAATATGCACTTTTATAAAGTATGGGCATGAGATTTTATAGAGCATGTACGCAACCCTCATTCCATACTTAGCCACTTTTTGGATCGTGGGTTCTTGGGTTGGCGATCTCAAAATTGGGCCTCTATTGTTCTGTGCCCTACAAATAGCACCCAAAGTTTCGTGCCCTACAAATTGACAAGCGAACTTGTGGACTATTTGAATTTTAAGGGCCTTGTGTCGATGTATTAGCACAATTGGACTTGGGCCAGTTTATATTCGTTTCTTACAATATCAAACGGAGAAGCGGTCGGTCAGGCTGGTGATATAAAAGTAATTGAAATATGAAGTCGTGAATCCCCCAACTTCCGCAGCTAAAAGTTTTCTGAAAAACTAGTAATACATACTAAGTATGTACTCTTATAAGGTATGGATATGAGATTTTTATAGAGCTTGCACAGATGCTGCATTCCATACTTGGCCACTTTTTCGATCGCGGGTTCTCGGTTTGGAGGGCTCAAAACTAGGCCTCTATTGGTCTGTATCCTACAAATAGCACCCAGAGTCCCACGATATACAAATTGACAGGCAAACTTGCGGACCGGCTCCCTCAACATTGCATTTCTATTGCTCCATGTATTCTAAACAACATTCGGAGGAAACGAGTAATACATACTAAAGATGTACTTCTAAAAACTATGGACATGAGATTTTATAGAGCATGTACGGATCCCTCATTCCATACTTAGCCACTATTTGGATCGCGGGTTCTCGGCCTGGTGGGTTCAAAATTGGGCCTCTGTTGTTTCGTGCCCTACAAATAGCACCCACATTTCTGCGATATACAAATTGACAAGTGGACTTGCGAGCTATTTGAATTTTAAGGCCCTTGTGTTGATGTCATAGCACATTTGGACTTGGTCCAGTTTATATTCGTTTATTACAATATCAAACGGGGAAGTAGTCGGTCGGGCTGGTGATATAAAAGTAAGTGAAATATGAAGTCGTGAATCCGCCAACTTTCACACCTACAAGTTTTCTGAAAAACAAGTAGTACATACTAAGTATTTACTCTTATAAAGTATGGACATGAAATTTTTATAGATCATGTACGGATCTCGCATTCCATACTTGGCCACTTTTTGGATCACTGGTTCTAGGGCTAGGGGGCTAAAAATTGGGCCTCTATTGTCCTGCGCCCTACAAATAGCACCCACACTTCCACAATATACAAATTGACAAGCAGAATTGTGGGCTGGCTGGCTCAACATTGCACTTTTATTGTTCTGTGTCCTCCAAACAACACTCAGAGTTCCGCGATATACAAATTTACAGATGGACTCCAGGGCTGGCAGGTTCAAGATTTCCATTGTTCACGGATGGTAATCCCTATCAACTATCTAACATGATCTAAAAACATTATTTTCAACACTAAATTATTAGTATTAAATATTGATATTGCAGAATTTAATTAAACAAGAAAGTTTGTACAATTTGGTCGAGCTAGTGATATAAAAGTAAGTGGAAATCTGAACACGTGCATCAGCCAACTTCTGCACCTAGAAATTTTCTGACAAACGAGCAATACATAATAAACATGTACTTTTATAAAGTATGGACATGAGATTTTATAAAGCATGCACGGATCCTTCATTCCATACTTAGCCACTTTTTGGATCGCGGGTTCTCGGCCTGGCGGGATCAAAATTGAGCCTCTATTGTTCTGTGTCCTACAAATAGCACCCATACTTCCGCGATATATAAATTGACATGCGGACTTGCGGGCTCACTGGCTCAACATTGCACTTCTATTGTCTCGTGTCCTCCAAACAACACTCGGAGTTCCGCGACATACAAATTGGCAGAAGGACTCGACGACCGACAGGCTCAAGATTGCGATTGTTTACGGATGGTCATCCTATCTAACATTATCTAAAAACATTATTTTCAAATACTAAATTATTAATATTAAATATTGATATTGTACAATTGAATTACATAAAATTATCAAAGGATGTTAAATCACTTATTTTWAAAWAAATGAAGGAAACAAAATAAAGTTTTTTAAAATTCTATCACCRCAAGCATAACAACGACMAACGAGCAATACATAGTAAACATGTACTTTTATAAAGTATGGACATGAGATTTTATAGAGCATGTACRGATCCTTCATTCCATACTTAGCCACTTTTTGGATCGYKGGTTCTYRSGYTGRCGRGCTCAAAATTGAGCCTCTATTGTTYYRTKTCCTACAAATAGCACC